>JAOBRC010697339.1:0-10461 GCA_027575255.1 Scolionema suvaense | reverse complement strand
AACTGATGAAGCATTCTGGAAATAAAATTTAGAAAAAACCTTGAAAATAGCTCCTATTGACACAAATTGTCACAGTAACCTGAACAACATACTCCCAAGATAAAACGGATGGGTCATAGCACAAGTCATGCTGCCCCTAAGATCTACCCCAAAAATGATAAAACACCGATGAACCGTTTCCGAACTATTTGGAAAACCCCCTGAAAATAGACAATTTTGAACGTAAATCGTGACTTGCAAGCATAACGAGATTTCTTCCACACATGGCACAGGGTTCATAATATACGCAGAGTAGTCCCTAACAATCACAGAATGTGACAAATGACAGAAAAAGGGATAAACCATTTGACACATTGTAGAAAACCCTGAAAATAGCCAATTTTGGATGTAAATTGCCGCCCGCAAGCCTAATAAGCTCTGCCCCAGACATGGCACATAGTTCATACGCAGGCTTCCCCAAAGAATCAGACTGAAAATGACAAAAAACCGTTGAACCGTTTATGACATACTTGGAAAAAAAAACATGAAAATAGCCATTTAGGGGGATAAATTGCCACCTGCAAGCCAAACAAAATTTTTTTTCAAAATTGCATCACTTTTCTTGAATTAGTGATTGTCACCTTCATACCAAATTTCAGAAAAATCTATAGAACGGTCATCCGGGAAAATGCGTTGGCGATGGACAGATGGACAGACCTCATTTTATAGGACTCTTCTGCTAAAGCGGGAGTACAAAACAAAAACAGCGAAACAACAAATGAAAAAGAAAACCGCCGAGACATTTCCCCATGTTTCAAAATGAGTACTCCACACTAACAACATCATGGTTTCATGTTAAGTATCAGTATTCAATACTGCTAGAAGCACTTCGTTTCCCAATATTGCTCGCTGTCGTTGCTGGCTAACTCACCAGAGGAAAGCAATCTCAATTTTGAGTACCTAAGTAGTGGACTATGAGATCGCAGAGGGTTTCACTCCAGCAAAAATTGTACCACATACATAAGGAACAATAAAATATCACCCCAAATTGTACATAATATCTCCAAAAACTTCAGATATTTTCTTTTCGTCAAGAGAGAAAATGTCCATAGAAATGCCGCAATCAATTAATCTAAAAACCAATATGTCCCAAATTTATGTCCCTAAAATTTTTCGCTCTGAAATTTTTGGCAGATAATAATGCTGCTAGCAATTGTCATTAGGAAATATATCATACCTATAAAACATTGCATGTACTCTCACAACAGACAACTTATTTTTGGTCTACAAAAGGTTAGAGCCACCTACACCAAAAATTTTCAAATAAATATCACCAAACAACTTCAAATAAAAAAGCAATGAGTAAATTCGCCATTCCCAAATAATTTCTCCTCCACCCCATGAAAATTATTCGAATATTTCTGCAAAATTAAATTTTCTATAAGCAACATCCTCCACCCAAAGACAGAGGTTTTTGCGCCCAAATGCAAGGCACAACCATGCAACACTGCCGTCATTTGGAAAAAAGATGTATGTGACAGTTTTTCCAAAAAAAAATTTTTGAAAAGAATCATGGTGTATTAAGGGTGCTCTTTTCAATCCATTTTCTTCATTTCGAACTGGAAAGTGCCTATCTTTAACACGCAAAAGAACTTAAGTGACGCTAGTTAAGGATATGCACTTTCAGAAAGACGCATATTACTGAATACATTGTCAAAAAGACGTACGTTGATAAGAACAAGGTCAGAAAGGATTCATGTAGCATGAAAAACGAGAGAATCACCTGCTTATCTGCTTTGGAAAAGAGTGCAGATCATACAAATGGGTGCAGATCGTACCATCAAAAGATGTATGTGTCATTCACGCAATAGATAAAATGTCAAAAGACGTACGAAACAGTTATTCTGGAAAATGCTATTTCTGCAAACAAATAAATGGCGCGAAGGACTTAGTTATTAATAACAGAGCATTCTCATGGTGCCAAAATTTACCTCCAAACTTCATTTAAATCGTCAAAACTACAGAAAACGCCTTTCGTCAAATTCTCACGTTTTTTACTCGGAATTTTCTATCTTACGTCTTTTTTCCAAATGACGACAGAACAGCTACTTAATACAAAGCATTTCAGAAGAAAAACTCAGCCAATAGGGCCATACCCAAGAAAACTTTCTATAATACAAAAAAACACAAAACAAATCAGGGCAAGAACAGCAACAGCAACATTCACCCTAATCTATTTCAACTAAATACAAGTTATCTTTTTTTGAAATTTAGCTTAAGAGCATCTTTTGTGCAAAAGATACATGACATAAATTCTCTCAAAATAGACACTATTTACAAAAATCAATTAGGTTCGGATCCCGCCCCCTCCCACCTTCAGGTGGAATTAATTACTATTTAGTGCTAATTTTATAACATCAGCATTTTTCGTTCACTATAGTGGGAAATTGTTATAAATGTACATGGAGTTACGGGAAAGCAATTTAACATTCATAGCATAAGCTTCATCAGCGATAGAATCATGCAGATAACATCACATATTAGTGAAGTGATAATTCGAGATGTAGCCACAAAGACTAACATACTTGGTATTTACCCCAGATTGATCTGACCCTTCCTTTCAAATACAATGACAATACATAAATTGCTTAACACTTCCACACAACTGCTTCCCATGTATATCGATTTTTTTCAAGCCAGCAATAGTTGTGAACAAAAGAAATTGAAAAAACACAACAGCTTAGAGCTACATTGGTGTGGCATACAAATGCGCATGGGGCAATCATAACTTGCCCATATTGAGATAACTCCCCACACATGCTCACCCTATGAGTGTGTCCTGTAATCAATATATCCACGTCCAGCTGTCGTTGCACCTGAAATGCAGATGTGAGAACGTCAATATAGAGTTATACAGATGCTGCAAAACAGCACGGTATACTATTCAAGGTCACAAAAACCTAGACTTGACAACTCTCCCTTATCCTACACTCAATTTCATCCTGCACAGCTCACCTTCCAATGCTTTTTCCGAACAAATTAACTAATTAGTATCCCGCAGACTAACTAATTCTTGACCGCTGAAGTATCGCCCAGGTAACTATGTGCACGATCAGTAGGAACGAAATCTAGGAAAGAGAGAATTTTCTAGCCTAGCAAAAACCTTAGCCACTAATCGGCCACTAAGAATAGACTATATATGCATCAACGTCAAAAGCCAAACACATGTCAAGCTACTCAGAGGCTTCATGAAGAGTTCCACAAGATATCAGTCATAAGTTTATAAAAAATGAAGCTTTCTGCGTATCATTCCTCGGTCATAACACCCTTTAGAGAACTTACCTGTCCATCTCCTTAGTTAGACTAGTGCTAGTCGTTTCCCATTTTCCATTATATGGGCTTCAACAGCCAAAACAATGAGGCCCAGTGAGTGAAGCTGGAATTTCCCCAGTGAGGTTCAGTTAATAGGAAATAAATGATCTACTCTACTCTTAACATACACCAAAAGTCAGTCCTTCCCCATGCGACAATTTCAACTATCATACACCACCAAAATTTCTCCCTAATTACTTTAAGTGAACATCTCCATTACCACGAGAAAAAGTACGAAAATCGTTTCAGTTTTTGCCTGGAAGAAAACCATAGGAAGTAGAAGAGCAGATGTATGGAAGTAAGAACATAAAGTTCTCTCATTTTACAGTACTCTTCAACTAAAGTGAGAATCAAGAAAAAGCATAAATTATAGTGACTCTACAATCCATACAATGTCATCAACTTTATGGACACAAAACACGTTGCTAGCAAATCTTATGAACAACAGATAGAAGCAAATTCAACAGCATAGGAAAGATATAATGGTTTTCCACTATGCCCATCTGAAGTGTAAATAGTACAAACTTCCTATGACACAGGAACACAAATTTGAACACAACAATCAATTTAAGTTCATCGAAATCAGAGATGCTCACCATTGAAAGACTTTCTGGATCTCCCCAAGGCACAATCTGGTGGCCATGACACAACCCAATTTTAAATGGGCCTACAGTTACCACCTTTTGTTCAGGATAAGCAATATTCTAAAATGAAAATTTACACATGAATTATAATACTCCCTAAACCTCTTTCAATAGGAATGCGTTTCTCCAAATAAAAGTCTGAATTGTAGAGTGAAGGCCATACCCATTGCAAATTGTACAAAGATTTGGCATAATAGATCACAGACATATTTTGACGTGACTGTCCACATCAACATGTAACATGAACACAAATTCAAGTAAGATAGTTGACTGAAGGCACTCACCATTGTACCCTGGTAGTGTCAATTAAATTTAATAAATTATTATCAGCTCAATTAAGTTTTGACAGCCAAATTAGTCTCTTAAATAGTCTGTTAGGTATTGCTTGATATTGGGAGGCAGTGATCTTATCTGTGTGGTTCTGCAAACAACTTTATTCGACGAAATTTTCACGAGAGGAACATTCGTGAGGTCAAAAACTCGCAAATTTGTTTGAATAAACTCTCGCGAATTGCACAATCACAAAAAATTCATGAGAAAAACTTTCGAAAAGAAGACATTTTGTTGTTTTGCAATAATCTGAACACCCCCCCCCCCAAAAAAAACAAACAAAAATTAACATTGGACTGAGTAAACTTTCGCAAAATCATGTATCAGAAAAAATTTGGGAGATAAACTTTGCCTGCAGACGTTTCTAAACATTTTCACGAGATAAAGTTTCTCTCTCGAAAGTTTCTACGAATAAAGTATTTAAAAAGAATCAGTGGCAAATGCAGTCAATGTGCTTACAAATAAAACATAAAGCCACATCTAAACGGCATGTCATATTTTAGAGAGGTGTTCTCTGGAGGCTATGCTACCTGATCATGGAACCAGTCCAAGCACCATTCAATTTTTGATGCAAATGAACTCAAATAACTTTATACTTAAGTTTATTCTCCTGGGACCACAATCCCACTATACAGATCAATGAAATATTTCTATTCATTGTATACCATTTCAACAGAATGCCCTTCCATTAATTGAGTCACCAGATGTTGGGTGCCCCGTGCAAAAATATGGGTGCCAGCCTGCATGCTCAGAAACCCCAGAACGTTAATTCATATTGCATTTCGGGGTTCTTTTCTTCCCTGAAATATTGATATGTATGAATAAACAGTGTTAGTCTTCGTATGCTGTCCAATTTAATTGTCACGGAAGGACACTAGAGCACTGTAAAGTAGAAGTGGGTGCCCACTTGGGCATACACAATGAGAATTCTGGTTGCCGGGAAGCCAAATTTAAGACTTTTCGGTAGTTGTGCATCAGGTCACCCAAGGTATCACACCACAGACCAGGATGAAACTTATAATAACAGGGATAAATTCAATATCGTAATGCTTCGATTAAACCCCCCTTCTTTTAAACGCCCCCTTTTTTCAGGACAGTTTTCAATAAACGCCCCCCTCAATTAAAGGCCCCCTCTAGAGATAGACTAACTAACAAATGTAAAGCTACTACGACCACTACTACATTATTACTCCATTTCGGGGGCTTTTATTTCCTGTATGTATAAGGAAACATGAAACAGATGATGTATACGATGATATCTACGTGTAATCTAGTGTATATTTCATTGACGTATAAAGTTTATACGTAAGAAAATAAGAAGAATTTCATAGAAATGTAATAGATGTCCCCCTCTTTTAAACGCCCCCTCCAATAGACACCTCCCTAAAAAATCCCAAAATTTAATTAACGCCCCGGGCGTTTAATCGAAGTATTACAGTAGATACCTTTAGGTAAATCTACCCGGGCCTATCCAGTAAAGGGCAGCGTCCAACAAGGGGAGGAAAGGGCAGATTTACTCCATAATGCTATTAAAATAAGCTCTATCTAAAAGAAAACGGCAATACTGTTGGAAGGGCCGCATCTGAATATCGGAAGCTACCCTTCCAAAAATTCTGTAAAAATTCCTCTCCTAAATAGGGCCTGCTAGAATCACAAAAATGAGAAACTTATATATATATCACTGGGTCATGCGCTTGACTTCCCGTAAAAAAACAAGTCATTGTCAACCTGCGAGAGTTCTAATCAACTTGTGATTAATTTCAGGTGAAGTCCATCAAATCAGACTGCCAATTCTATAATGTTCTCTATTCCATTGTGCTTGGCCATAATACTTCAGAGTAAAACTTCACATTGCAACTACAGTGGCAAGGCAAGTGTTTTATCCAAGCACTTCTGACGAGACATTCAGGAGCCCGCGGAACTCAATCTCAAAATGAGCTATGATTTTTCTAGGAGAATTAACTCTATAGAAAATGTGAAGAGATAAGAGATACTTGACTTGGGTTTCTACTAACAGAAATGGCTTGCCTTTGTTAGCCATGTTTGCTGCAGCAAACAAATTCAGATCTCGCCAGAAGCATACACTGGTGAAGCTGATAAGCTAGTGAGGCAACAACTTACCTATCTTCATCCAAGAATGTTGAAGCCAACATTCTTGCTTCATCTCAACATCAAAATGAGGAAACTCGTGTCTAATGCTATGTGACACAGAAAAGATCATTGGATTATAAAGGGATGCTAATTTCCGATAATTTAACAATAAATTCTTTTCCTTGCCACCTACCATATATATATTCGCCGGAGCAGATGAGGAAAAAAAGTGTAGCAAAGGCTCATCTGACAGGATGAATGTGTTAAAGGGGCCGTATCCGATAGGTTGGGTGAAAATCAAAAAATGAGGAAAAAATAGTATCAGTCGCATGGAAATACTCCCATCTAGTCGCCTGTAAAGTTTTTCGCCCATAGCCGTCGCAGTTGCTGAGAAATAATTAGCGTTTTTTGTATCGTTCTTGAATTTAGTTATCCACCAGAAGTTCGAAGGCGTCCAGCTTTCTTGTTCAGAGTCTGCCCCTACCGCTGTGCAAAAGTGCTGCGGTATCGTATTAAGCTCTTCAACCGGATTAGCTAACCGTAAATTGCGCTTTTGTTTCTTGATTCGACATTGTAGACGTATTTTGCTGACCACGACAGACACTGACTGTGAGTTATACGAATAGGGACATGTTGATCCCAATTATCAACTCAAATCAATTGATTGAAACCAAATCAACTGCGCACTATGTTATCTGATTTACGTCACTGCACGCATTGTTTGGTTTGATCATGCATGTTTTGATTTACCCTCGGTCCTTGCCTCGTGTCAGTAAAATATACCCATGGTGGCCTGTGCATGCGGAATCGTGAAATGTGCATCGTGAAATGAATAGACATCAATCAGGTGTGTCGCTCTGCTGGACAGGACGGAAAACAAGATGGCGATGATGTTGACTAGAGAATCGTAAAAACGTGGATTTGAATGCGTATTTTACGTTGGATGTCTCGCATTCTGGAACGAATTAACTACTTATTGCGGTATTTTTTAATGCTCTTATTATCATTGTAAGCGTTTCTGTATCGGATCCAGCCCCTAGCTTCAACTAGCAACTAGCTACTGCAAACGGTTGCTAAACCAAAGAGCATACATCAGGTGATCTGAATTCATAAACTAAAGTACATATTGCTTCAATGTGAGAGCCAGAAACACTGACGAGGCGAAGACAAGCTCCTCATGGGTTGAGCTCTCAATCCTCAAAAATATGAGTGCAAAAAAGCAATGTGTTACTAAGGCATCATACGGCAGACATACAAATACCAGAAGTAAATCTGGAGAAGAACGAATACTAATTAAAGTATAACCATGGCTAAATGCTACGTCAGGTTTCTTTGCTTTTGAAAAATATTTTGCCAAATAAACCTCAATCTTTCTTATTGCTGATCTGATGTGGGCAAAAAGAGTGGCGCAATCCTAACCTAATGATGAATATAGTAAATAGTTAGGAGAACAAAACACCGTTACACGCAAACTACATAAAGTTTTGAAAATGTGGGGATCTACCGCAATCCTGTGCAGGCTCCTTTACAGGAAGGAAAACATATCAACAGAAAATGAAGGGCCACTAAAATCTGAGAAGACTTCAAGTGTATAGAAAATGTAAAGCATAATGGACAGGAGTGATATGATGGGCTCCTGAAAGACAGCAGGTCAGTTCACTGAGAAAGCCTGGCCATGCGCCTGGTCTACACACACAATGAAGAAGTTAACTAAAGAGGATCAGAAACCAAAAACAAATATTGTTTTTAGAATTCACTACTTGCTTAACAGCCACTGAAAACAATCTAAGGAAGAAAACTGTATGAATTGTAACCAAAATCTCTACATAACATTCCTGTTGAGGTATTTTGGACATAGTAGACTCATGCATCTGACAGAACAGAAGAATAAGGAAAGATGTATTTTACAGAATCACATACTTAGATACACAGTGAAACAGAATTCATTGACTCAGTACGTCAATTCATGAAAAATAGTACAACTCACATCATCGAAATCTCCCCGAACAACATGCACATCACTGGCTAAAGTTTTCAGATAATCATACGAGTCTTTTGTACAGAGATTTCCAGTACACAGGATATGCTGAATCTTCCCAGGTACCTATGAAGAGAGCAAGGAACATTGACGATGAATTAACAGCCCATCTTCTCATAGTCAATTTGCAGCACAGAGAAAGCAAGAAACACCCAGGCAAATCAAAGTTAAGCTTCATGGTTTGTTTTTTACAAGCACATACAACATACTATTCTTCCAGCAAAACAGTGTAAAGGTTTAGATCCTTAATTCATGAAAATGAAATGATTCTGTTGCCTGAAAATAGTTCTCAAAACATTACTTTCACAGGGTAAGATACATGAAGGCATACCAGCTCCTGCACAAAATTAGGACTTAAAGCAATATACCGGTCTAAAATGATATTCTTTCCACTAATAGATCTTGCAAAACCATGAATACTGGTTTTTATTTGAATAAAAAAGCTTAAGTGGTTCTTCTTCAATGTTGCTTCAAAGTTTGGTATTTTTCAATGTTCCTGTGCTTCTCAATTCATCTCATCAATCACGTCATGTAAGACCGTTTCTATGGTTGATGGCTTTCCATAGCAACTCAACATTTCAAGGTTTTGTGTAAACCTTAAAAGCAACATATTGCACCTCTACTTCAGATAGACCGAAGTTGGGATTTACTAATGATTGCAACTAAGAGCTATTCCGCAACTAAGATGGGATAATTGCACTTGGTCTGACCATGCGTCATGCATAATTAGCGTTCAGAACGAAAATGGTAGCAAGTCAAAATTCTCTTTGACTTTGAAAGCAGATCTCTGGAACGACAAAAGCTTTTTTCATGAATTAAAAAGCTTTGGTCATGTTTTTGAAGGCTCTATTTTCATGCCAAAAATGATTTTAGACCGGTATATTGCTTTAATAAAAAAGAGAGACAACCATGGTATTACCAGGCATACAAGTATGAATGATGATCTGTTACAAGTAAGCTCTCAGCCATTCCTGATTAATGGAATGATTAACTACGTAAGGTGAAACCATCAGAAATATCTAAAACCAGATTTTTAAATAATTAATAAGATTCATTTTGCCTATTTTCCTGGTTTTTACTATCAGAGCCTAACATATGAACTGGCGACAATGACACTTATAGGATTTTCTACTCCCAACTCTTTGAAGCTCCCAACTAACTAATATTTCACAATTTTTCAACCCTCCCCACTCACAATGATCTAACAATTTTCAAACCTGCCACTTATTCCAATCCCTCGGCCACTTAGGTGTAAAAGCACTGGCAATTTGTTGTACAAATAAAAATCTACACACAAGTTATCGCAACCCTGGTGATGTACTATAATACTTAACCTAACATCAGTGTAATACAGCATGCATTTGCAAAAACAACCAACCATCACATCAAATATCATCTTCAATCTCGTGGTCTTCCTACACGAGCAAACCATTTACTTTGAGTCACGGGTACTATATTTTCTATGGTTTCTACCAGGTATTTTAGTCCCCCCTTAACCCTATTTTACCCAGGCTTTCCAAGTGCCACTTCTTCCTGGGGGGGGCTTTTTGCCCCCCCCCCCCTTGAAAAACGTGAATAACTTCCAAATTTCTTACCCTTTTGGGGTGGAACTTGGTAGGTAGTTAGAAGATTGTGTTATGAGTTCATTTTTGTGTTCATCCTATTGTCATGTGCTTGTTGGGGGTCTGGGACCGAGCCGCGAGCACTAAAGGTACTTTCCCACTGAAAAATTAGCAAATTTTTTCATAAGTCTGTAAAGTGCTTTAAATTAATGCTGACTCAACAGAAATGTTCAGAAACGGAATAATAGATGCCAAAACTTTTCACCTTGCCTTGGAAATGACGTGACACAGCCACCTGCAATTGACCTTACACAATTTTTTTGCAGATATCGATTTCTTAATAAATGTTGGGAAAAGTCACAGAGTTTCGTAGCAATTGATACAGTGGTTCAGGTTTTATTAAAGAAAAACTGGTGGAGCTCCCCCCCCCCCCCCCCCCCCACCC
>JAOBRC010697117.1:0-10462 GCA_027575255.1 Scolionema suvaense | reverse complement strand
CAGTCTACAGCTAGTGTCTCAACTGGCACTGCCTCAGTCTACAGCTAGTGTCTCAACTGGCACTGTCTCAGTCTACAGCTAGTGTCTCAACTGGCACTGTCTCAGTCTACAGCTCGTGTCTCAACTGGCACTGCCTCAGTCTACAGCTAGTGTCTCAACTGGCTCTGCCTCAGTCTACAGCTAGTGTCTCAACTGGCACTGCCTCAGTCTACAGCTCGTGTTTCAACTGGCACTGCCTCAGCCTATAGCTAGTGCTCTCCTTGCTCAGTTTCCATACTGCAAATGTTCTACACAGCTTTTGATTCTGATTTGTCAAGCCTAGGATTCTCCTAGTGAAGTCAATATATTGGCTAAGTAAAGCAAATTACATCCTCTTTTAAAAAAGAGGGAAAATAGATACACACAACATAGTAACAATGCTACAAGCTTTGCAGGAAAGCTGTGATACTTCCTACAATGTTGTGCAGGCAGGGAAATTTCAATGACTTTTCTGAGGATCCATGTCTGCTCTTCTCTGTCTGGCATGCTTGCGAATTCAACACTTGGCACAGTGAACTCTGATGATGGGATAGGATAATATGCATCATGCTATCTTTTACATTGTTTTACTGATGTTTGTTGGAAATGTCTTTTTATTGGTTATTCGGTGAAAATAGAAATCATATCAAAATCCTTCAAGGTGTGTTCATTGAATAAACATGTGCTTTATCATTATCAACCATATATATGATAGGTAACGCTCATGCAAACCTCCAACAAGAAGTGGATCCTGAAGAATGCCTTCCTTATAATGAACCTGAAGGCGATAGCTGCCCAAGTGATACCTGAGAGGGCTGCCCTACATTGTGGCTCTGTTAGGGATTAATCCTTCATGTTTCTGGTTTATGGGCTAAAAGGTTGTCTTGATCATGTGTGAATTGCAGTTCTCGCTTACATCACGCAATCAAGCATCCAGAAGCGTCAACACGACCAGAGAAAGAAGCAAAACTCGACAAATTTGGTTTCCTAAAGTAGATTCCCATTTAAATTCTCGCACCTGACCGGCCAGAACTTGGCGGTAGGCCCAGGCATTGTCCGAAAATCACATTGCAATCAAATCGTTTGTTAACACGCAAGCTTATAGTTTTCTGGCTGATAACATGATTGCCCTACCTTTTGTAAAGGGGTTTGCATAGTAACTAAACCGCGTTGGAAGGATAAAGCTTTGCTTTAGTTTGTTTACTATGACTTAAACAAACGCAGTATGTATACTTGAGGAAAATTTCTCTTGATTTCTACAGCGTTTTTGTCTCAGCAGAAAAGTCTGTCTTGTGATACCATCATACGGGTAAAATCACTCGCATCCCCTGGCATGAAATAGAACAGCACACCCGCTGGCGAGTAAACGCGATCTCCCGCAGCAGATTATAATGATTATCCCAGACGTGTTTGTCAAGTCCTTGCTCCCGTGCAGCTTGAGGAAACTTGGATGAAGGTTACGGTTGTCAATGAAATAAGCAAAAACTCTCAAGTCATCTAAGAATGAAATCAGCTCTTGACGCTCAGTCGTAGTGTCCGAAGGTACATGAAGGTATTCTGTTGGAAAGTAATCTCCTATATGTTTTACTAGGCGTGTCCTCTTGTACATTTCGCTTTTGTCTCTCCAACCAGAAAAAGGTATCAAAAGTTTCATTATTTGCACGTCTAGGGAAAGAAATGGACTGGATGGGTGATGCGACATGAGCATCACCTCAAATTTAGTTTTTCAGTGTAGTTGTGCCTGTCAGTACATTTGGTATAAGCGTTTACTGATGTGTTTATATTTTGACCTTTATTTTTCGTCTGCAGGGTCAACATGTGATGATTAAACGACTAAATAAGACTCAAGTGCACATTACTCGAGAGATTCTGTTGGAATTCAAGCAGGTTGGTACTATATCAGAAACATCAATATGGCAGCTTGATCTTCTAGTGACAGTGTACAAACAACATGAGCCTTCTGCTTAGCTCATGCAACAAACAACAAAAGCCAGGCTCATAAAGCCTTCTGATACATGGGAATCTTCACGGAAAATTATGGCTTCATAAATTAACAGTTTAAAAATGAACATACACGCAATATTTCTGTGTACATGATATTAGCAGCAATGCCCAAAGATAGGTTTGAGGGATAATGACCTCAGATACCAGCTGAGAACATCTCTGGTGATTCCTTAAAGTTAGTGCAAGAAAAATCTGTATATCTGGTGTCAAGCCGCAATGTTGTAAAATTTGAAAAGTTTCTGTAAGTCATTTGATAGCATTTTATGATGTTCTAAACTGAGTGTTTTAACTAGCCAGTAATGATGTCCGTCATATTTTGTTGAGTTCAAGAGCTTGTCTCTAGCTATTTCTCCTGAATGTATTGGACTTTCCACAATTTTAAATAACTTTTGAGGTACAAGCTATTGCATAAAACAAAACTTTCATATTTTCAGGCACCAAGAAGTAATTATATCTCATGATCCGAAAACTAATTTGTCAATCAGGTAAAACTCAATTTGAAGCTCTAGCTAAACGGCCCTCAGTAAAAATAGGTACATAAAACCCTAAAATATTTTCTGATTTTATGTTCGCTTTAATTGGGGGCTTTCACATTTATTTACATATTCTTTTAGATTCGTGAATTGCACAATGCTAATGTGAATCCAATTGTTGGTGTTTGCATTCAGTCTCCCAACATTTGCATCTTGAGCGCCTATGGATCAAAAGGTAGTCTGCAGGTGAGGTTCGCTTCAACGTTAGTCTTTGAGACGACATGACATGAAATAGTGATAATTTACCATATTGCTGTAACACGTTGTATACTGCTCAATTACCCCCACCTTTTCGCAGAATGCGTCTTCCCACTTCGTGTACACAAGGTTTAAAGTTCCGTGGTGTACAGTTGTGATAATGATGCAGCTTGACGGGCACCATATTTTTAGTTATCTGTGGGGCAGTCTCTTGAAATTAAGTGCTTTAGAGAGGGCAAAATTCAGTTTAACTAGTTTTTATATGCAATTTGTTGCACTTTTATGCCACAAAAGGTAATACTTCTAAGGATTTTGAATAGGCAAACTCTCTGATAGAGTATATGCTTCTTCCACAATCAGCATTTTGTATCAAAAGGTGATGGAAAGCAAAATCTCTTGTTCAAATGTTATGTGCGAAATTGTTGTTCCCATGCTCAATTTGAGTCCATATAGCTGTAAGTGGCTGTATAAACTCTCCTCACTGCTAAAATTGCAGATCAGACCTATTCAGGCAATGGTGTGCTATGGCACCCACACAGCCCTATAATGCTCTAGGCGTGCTTGTTTGTCATAAAAAAACTCATCTCGAAATTGTACAAAGAATCAGCCAATGCATAAAGCTATGCAATCACCAGTGTTTTTATGATTTAAGAAGGCAAAAAAAATTTGCTTATCGAGTTTTAAAAGCCTCATAGTACGTCCTATTTACTGCATTTGTAAGGAAAACCTTGTGAAAACGCCGGCAGATGTACTATGTGTATCTTTGATCATGGACGATTTAAGCAGTTCTGTATACTTTTGATAAATCCTCATCTCATCAACTTGTAGGATGTTCTTCAAAATAATGACATCAAACTTGATTGGATGTTCAAGATGTCGTTTGCGTCAGATGTCGCTGCTGGTATGTCGGAGCTGCATCGATGTGGGGTAGTACATGGCCATTTACACAGTAACAATTGTGTGATTGACAATAGATGGGTATGTAAAGTGGCCGACTACGGAATGGAAAAGTTCAAATCCGTCAATGGTAACAATAATAAGGAAGAAGAAGTTTCAGAATATCAAAAGTTCAGAAGTAAGTTTTCAGATTTTCAGATTTTCATTGTGGTGGTGTGTGCAATCCATGTGATATCTGCCTAATTTATGACTATCTTCATGTCGTTTGTTTTTTTATTGCCAGAGTTCTCGCTAGGAGCTATTTTTGCAGCCCTTTCATACGCAGTACCTCCTCAATTGCCAACCTCCTGTTTTGTATTTCTTAAAACTCAGTGTTTTGTTATTACTTCATGATTATTTTAAAAGTTTTCCCTTAAATTTCTAGCTTATGAATTTTTATTTTAAGCCTCACTTACAATTTTGTGTGTTGGCAAACTTGTGCGTCATTTATTGTCATTTACCACATTATTAAATAACTTTTCAAATATCGGTTTTCTTTTGCTACAGGACTCCTTGTGCCGAAATATATAGTATATTTGTGATAAATGGAATGTGTTGGACTATATTTTAGCTACGCAGTTCTAAAATGGACTCGAGTGTTCCAATATTCTTGTCCCTCCCTCAATCTCCTCTTTTGAGTTAGTGATAGAATATATAGGAGGCAACAGAAAGTATGGATGACAATGCCCTAATGTTCACCCTCTTGCTGATGGGACCTTGCAGAAAAGATACTACTGCAAGCTAATGTATGTTGTAATTATGAAGATTTTGGGGTATGCTACCTAGCCTGCTCACAGACTCTTTGGGAGATTCTCCTTCTCTCAGTAAGCAGGTTGGTGGGTCAGTGCCGATCGCTGGTCTGAAAGCAGGCTATTATGCTGCCCCGGAACATACTATTTGGTTATTCATAAAACTTTGCATGTTCATTATTTATCTTAGAGCTTCTTTGGACTGCTCCGGAAATTTTGAAGACTGGGGAAAAGTCGAAGGAAGGTGATGTTTATAGTTATGGAATAATCATGGCGGAAATTATGACTCGAGAAGATCCTTACGCCGAGTATGAAGAAACGTCTCCGAAAGGTATGTGTATTTAGAGCTGGATTGTATTGATTGAATTCTGAACAAATCTTGAATATCTGCAATGCATTTTAGCACCAAGTGAAAAAAGAACAAGTCATATAGAGAGTCAGAACAAGATCATAGCTTCACAAAACAGTTCAGTGACGGTAAAGTGTATTTGAAACCTAAGGAAGCTTATGAACTAATCACAGGAAGAGATACTTTATTGCATAAAAATTTTGCAGCATGAAAATTTCGTGCTTTCGTGGTCAAGTTAAAAAAACCTGGAAATTAAAATGCCTTGAAAAACACATTTCCAACTCAGCTGCAAAATTAAAATACGCGAAAAATTGTATTTGGAGCAACCACGAAATCAAAAACTCTGGGTTTTAATCCCTAGAACATTTTGTTTGTTTATATTTATTCAAGAATGAGTGGAAAATAGTACACTATTTTGGAAGAAGCAAATCATTTCTGTTTTAATTTTTTACGTAAACCGCGAAATTGAAATGCAGCAAAATTAGCAGTTTAGCCTGAGCCGCAAAAGTAAATGCCGCCAAATTCTTAATTTTGCCTGAACCGAGAAATTAAATGCCCCGAAATGCAATTTTGACCAAAAAACACGCGAAATTAAAATGACTGCGAAATTGAAATGCAATAAAGTAGTATCCAAGATTACGCAGAGACAAAATGGTGGAACTGAAAAAAAAAACAGGCATTAGCTGTAAAGGAAGATAAAAATAGGTACCCTAATGTGCTTAAGTTTTGTGGAATTAATATCTGCGGGACTATTTTTTGCGAGTGGAGGGATAAATCTGAAATATTATGGGAACTTATCTTTGTGAATCGCATGCATTGATTGATTTTGCGGAATTAATTTTTTCAAATGTGTTAGTTAGGGGAAGTGTTTTTGAAGATTCAAGGCCGAAAGCAGTGACCATATTTGCCTTTCTTGCTTTTCTCTAATCTGCTTTTTTATTTGTTTTTCCTTTTTCTGACTGAAGATTTCTTTTGAGGCACTTATATTTGCAAATGGCAAATTTGATATGTTTTTGCGGAATTAAGTTTTGCGAAAAGTACCCAGAATCGCAAAGATTAGTTCTGGAAAAATTTATTCCGCAATAGTCAATTATACACAAAATAATTACCCTAGGGTAGTTGGAGGTAGTTCAGGGGAGAGAAGGGGAGGGAGTCCACTGTGGCACAAACTGCCTGATTCAGTTTGACAACGATGCCATTTCCCCACTGTTTTTATGAGCCATGCCTCGCAGTTTGAGGAATCTGTATTCTTTTGAATTCGGTACATTTGCACGGGTCATAGAAGTTTTGGGGAAGCCCTCTTACAGTTTCAGTTTGATTGTGATGGTAAAGAGGAATATTTATTGGAAAATATACTGTATGGCTATTGATAGCAACGCAATTTCTTTACCTTACAGATATCGTGGAGAATGTTCGTGCACGCATGCGTCCACCATTTCGCCCTCATATCGAAGAGGAGAACTGTGATGCTCGTTATGTGAGTTTAATGAAAGCGTGCTGGGATGATTTGTCGCATCAGAGACCTTCATATGAGCAAGTGAAGGGAAGGTTAAAGCGGATGTACGGAGGAAGGTCAGTCCCATTTCTTCTCCTGTTCAGCATGTATTTTTAAATCCTAAGTAGGCGCTAAGAATGAAATGAGCAGGAGTTACGCAGGTACATTAGGGTTTAACATAACATGCCTTTTTGACTACTCCAACGCAGCAAGAGGGAGTGGTTCCAATGGACTTGAAATTTGGATCACGTATTGTTGCTCATGAATGAGGCAGAAATTCCACGTTTTGGTCCCACAGGTGGCCTGGTTGGCAAATTGAATTTCCCTTTGGATGAACCCGGTTGTTTTTTTTTCAGGAAATGGTCGTGTGACTACCCTGCGTATTAGGTACGGTGACCAATTTGCACCAAAAGATGCATAAGTTGTGAAGTTAGTTATGCATGGCACGTTGTCAAGCCGCATTGAATTATGCCATGTTATACTCTCTAAATTAAAATGTGTAAATCTAAATTTTTGTTTATCTCAAACAAAAGTTAAATGTTCATACTATTCAAACTTGTACTTTTACTATTTAGTCTCTAAGGAAAGAAATCAACCTTAGAAATGGTCTTCTGTGACGTCACTGATGAGCAAAATTGAGATTCGGAGGAACAGTGAAAAATGTAAACTCGGAAGTAGAAAGTAACATTGTAGAAGAATCATTTATGCTACTTTACTTAAAAAAACAAAAACAGGATTGATGATGTCGAAAGATCTACCACCTAGAGGAACATGATTTCGGATTTGTGTATCGCATCTAATCTCCTATATTCTGCCAGTTGTCGTTTTTTTGCATTTTTACGAACACTGGGTTCAATTTAGTATGAAGACTAGTCAGTGATGTTTTTTGATATTGCTTTTTTGTTCTAGGCAAGGCAACCTGATGGATATGTCTTTGAATATTCTTTTGTTGTTGCAGGCAAGGCAATCTTATGGACAACATGATAGCGATGATGGAGAAGTATACAAACAACCTGGAAGAGTTAGTCGAGGAACGAACAGAACAATTAGCAATTGAAAAAGCAAAAACAGATGAACTGTTGTATAAAATGCTTCCAAAGTCAGTCGCTGAACAATTAAAGAATGGTAATCAAATAAAGGCGGAAAGCTTTGAAAGTGTCACCATTTTTTTCTCTGATATAGTTGGTTTCACATCACTTGCTTCACAGAGCACTCCAATGCAGGTATGTCCTTCTATACTTGTTAATATTTTCTTGAGAAATGCTGTATTTAGAGAGAAATTTAGAGAGCGTTTCCTGACAACCAAGTCGTTTTGACAAACATGAGGTAGCAATCTGGGCTCGCACAGGAGATGCATGTTGATATCTATCTCAGCTCAACGATTTTAAGATCGTTGCTCAGCTGTACAAGTTTGACTGTGTTACATGAACTTCAAAATTCCCTGTACGTGCCTGGGGATGCCCTGAAGGTCGAAAAGCTTTCTCTGTCACACTATGTGTTTTATTTATCAGGTTATGTGTTGAACATGGTGGAATTCGTGTTTATTTCGTGTGAATGAGTCATAGATTGGGCATTGCTGGCCCTCTAAAATCTGAAATTAGCTGGTGCATTGACCCCAATTTTAGTTTCAATTTTACTTATGTGAGAATCTGAAAATTGGCTTTCATGTTTCAGGTTGTGGATCTTCTCAACGACTTGTACACATGCTTTGATACATGTATAGACGCATATGATGTGTATAAGGTAGGTCGTGTATATGTATCAGAGCAGACTTACTCATTCTATGTTTGTATATTAGTTATTGCTTCTAGGGTCAGTTGCAGGCGAGGTTTACATTGCTAGGATAAAGATGGGTTCCTGTTACGTATAAATAAACAACTGTGTGACACAAAAAATGTTTCTTTTTTCCTTTGGAGTCTATTTAGGAGAGAAACAGTGCTGAAAAATTTAAAATAAAAAGTAAATTGTTTGGGAAGCACCACTTCGATGGTTTTTGCTTTCTTCCTTGTTTGTCTTGGCAAGAGCGAAGTAGTTATACATGCAACTTTCTTCCTTGTTTGTCTTGGCAAGAAACAAGTAGTTATACTTGCAACTTTCTTCCTTGTTTGTCTTGGCAAGAAAGAAGTAGTTATACGTGCAACTTTCTTCCTTGATTGTCTTGGCACGAAGGAAGTAGTTATACGTGCAACTTTCTTCCTTGTTTGTCTTGGCAAGAGCGAAGTAGTTATACATGCAACTTTCTTCCTTGTTTGTCTTGGCAAGAAAGAAGTAGTTGTACGTGCAGCTTTCTTCCTTGATTGTCTTGGCACGAAAGAAGTAGTTGTACGTGCAGGATTAAGATGTATCAGTGCTTTGGAGACCTGCGACAGTGTACTTTAAATTCTGTAACAAGCAGGGGGAGTGTCGTTAATAATTTTGGCCATTTAACGCCCGCCGGTCCATAGTTTGAGCCTTCCATTGATTAATTTTAGCAATTGTTGGTCCATAAATCTCCTTGGTATTCTTCTAGAACATAAGTACACAGTTACTGCTCAGTTTTGCGAATTAATTGTACTTTGTTCATACTGATAAAGTAACTTTGCAGGTTAGAAACTTTGACTAGTGTATTAAACGTTGCCCCCCCCCTTTTATTTTAACCCCCCTCCAGCTTAATATGGAATTTAAAAATATTTTTCCTATCTCCATCTGTCTGACCTTCCGTCAGTCTCCTCCTCTCAGCAAATTTCATCGTTTGATGCGTGGATGATGAGTTGAAAAGCAGATCTTAAGACGATTTATTTTTATATGAGTATAATCGTGAACAGCTCTCATCAAATTTGTGGACTCTGTTTATGACTCACGCTTGATTTACCGTCTCTTCTTATAGGTAGAGACGATCGGAGATGCGTACATGGTCGTTTCTGGTCTCCCTCAAAGAAATGGCAATCGGCATGCCGGTGAAATAGCAACTATGTCTTTAGATCTTCTTCATCATATTCGAACTTTTAAAATTAGACATCTTCCAGATAAGCATTTACAACTTAGGATAGGAATACATTCAGGTATGTATATTTCATTCCTATTCCTTCTGTCAATAATGTTTACAGCTTGTACGACTGTTCATCATGTAATGCTGTTAGTTACAATACGTCTGTTCGCTATTCCTGCATCTGGTGTAGCATGCAATGCATTGTGGGACGGATTGGTAAGGCTTGATGGTGACTGGCGTCCTTTATGAGGGGATATTTGCGGGTTGGAACGCAGAGAGTTCATTTCATGGCGATGCTTGCAGGTTGACACTTGATTATGCTTACCTGATAACCGATGTCGACATCTCTCTATACGGGGGCTGCTGCCCTATTTCTGTGTAGAGAAAAGCGATATCTGAGGCTGTTGGCCAGAATAATCGTTTCTGACACGATTCATCGTGAATACAAAATCAGGATATATCGATTTTTCAACTCCTCAAAACCAAGCAATAATCAAATAACAATTTTCAAAGCTCGTCTCGACTTTCAAGAGACTCAGCAGGTGCGGAAACAAAGCACTTATTAGCGATTCAAATCAATCGTGTCATATCGAAAACGATATAGCACGCAGCCAACGTCCTCGGATGGTGTTTTTTTTAGCGATGTTTCCATGTACTGCAGACATCGCAAGAAAAACTTACCATCGGATATCAGGTAAGATTATGCTACAAAAAATGGTGTCACTAGCCTTCGTTCAAGACCCTCAGAGCTGGATTTGCTCCCCGGCTTGTTTTCCACGCTCTGTCAACTAATTATGAAAACACCGTGTGAGCAAACGCGTTCACATAATTCATTAGAGCGGCAGCGAATTGGAAACAGGAAATGCGTACAGAATGCGCTGAGTCAGTTCTGGTAACTTGCACGTGTGTATAACTATACGCATAACAGAAAAATCGCTCGATTTCAAATTGCTCGCTGCTGCAAAGAGCTTATATGATGCTTAAAATCGTGAGGGTCTTGAGCGAAGGCTAGCATGTCACGTGTATTTAATGGCAAGTGTCCGCTACTTTCTGAAAATGCTTGCATGTAGGTGGTATGATAATGCAGTGATTTCGGTCGTCAATTTTATTTTGCAAAAACTATGAAGGGATTTTGTACCTCTCAAACTTTTTACTTTATTTTTTATCCAGGTCCGTGTGTTGCAGGAGTAGTAGGCTTGAAAATGCCCCGAT
>JAOBRC010697006.1:0-10463 GCA_027575255.1 Scolionema suvaense | reverse complement strand
ACCCCCCCCCCCCCCCCAACCCACCCATCAAAAAAAATTACTGCCGAGCAGTTAGAGCAATTGCTCCCATCCCACAAAAAATTGTCTGCACACCTCATTATTATCATTCCCAATCCCCATATTTCCTAAATCTGGGTTCTATCCAACCAGTAAATGATGTCCAGTATACGGCCCTCAAAACTCAATTAAATTGAGCTTGAAAAGGCGATCTGTAGCTATTCCCTGATAAATATAATTACATTTGTCCCATTTTCACATATATATAACTGTATTTTAGATTACAAGCCATTGCATGCAATGATAATTTCATATTAAGAAGTGCCAGGAAGCAAAACCTTTACTTCTTATGCACGAAACCGTTGCCTTAATCAGGCAAAACTCAATTCGGAGGAAGAAACCGCCCTCAAGCAAAATGGCTGCAAAAAGCCAAGCCAAATTACTAAAGAATTCAAAAGTGAACAAGAGCAGAGTGGCCACCTATGTGCTCTACAGGAAATGCAGTAGAACCCAAGTAGGTTACCAGAATATTTTTCACATTTTCCAGTATATTAGGCCACACCAAAAACACTTCGTGTTCCTGCCAATATACGCAGGTGAAATTTTTTACTTGCTCACCCAGGTTGGAGGAAATCATCAGCACACTGGGGATGAATTTCCGGGAAATTGAGCAGCTTGGAAAACAGTTTATGCTTATTGATGTGTTTATGTTTGGATTACATTCTTTGTGAACAAAGTTGTCAGCAGCCTAAGCAATGCACCAATTGAACAGTCCATTGACCCAACTGTCACATTTCGATATCCATATGTGCTTACTAGCCGTTGCTGTGCATAGGACAATGGCAAGTTCTTGGAAATCTTCCAGGGTGTATTCTAGAAGAGGAGGTCATGCGTTTGCAGTTCGCGGAAACTACAGAATCAAAAAGGAGGTTGCAGTTGTGATGGACGAGAACCAACGATCTCCGATTTTGCAGTTGCAAGAGGTGACTGGCAAGTAAAATATTTCATCAGTGCATGTGATGGCCATCAAAAAGGAGTGAAAAAAGTGACTCATTCCATCGTACGTAGTGATTAACAAACTGAAAATTTGAAAAAACTGTGGTAGAATAAGAAAACATTGTCACACAGATTCTTCTTTTCTGCGTAACTTGAACAAGGAAGAGCACATTAGTTTGCATACTGGAGTAGTATTTGTGATTCACGAAATAATGTTCCCAGCACAATGAATGAAATGGCGACACAAGGGGTAGGTAATGCATGTGATCTTCATAGCATGCACAGTTACTTGGTTGGCGATGAAGCTAAGTGATGAACAGCTTGTTTCTGCTGGTTTGGAATGCAGTCCTGAAAGCAAACAAGGAGTTTTTCCAGCCTCCTGCAGGACCGAATTTTTTCCCATATGGATTTTCAGAAACACATTTTTCAGATGGCCTCATTTTCCCGATTTCCAGCAACAATCAACTTTCCAAAATTCCAGCAGTTTTCCAGTATCTTTTGATTCCAATATTTTTGTCCAGGTTTGTCTGTGGAAATGTGTCAGCATCAGAAGAATTAAGGTGGTAAAGCCAGGTCATTGTACAGATCAATTTCGATAGTGTAGAGCGCTACTGGATGCACAAATCTCAGTGCCCAAAACCTGATATTTCGTTCTCTCCTGTAATCTGCCTTCATTAAGTTCAACTTGCAGTGTGAACTGCGACCTCTCAATTGCATACAACATGAATAATTCATTAGCTATCGTCCTGTACAGTTACCTGGCACCATTGCATTTACATTCTTTTATATTACAAGAACAGGTTGACCCTAAAAGTAGCCTGATATCAACCCCAATTACTACCATCAAACAATGCAAATACAACCTCAAGCAGTAGAGAAAACAAACCAGAAGATTCACACAAACGTAATTGAGGACATATAGACTCAATGAGAACCTGTGCAGGATCAGCGACTCTAATTTTAGCTTCAAACAAGTGCTACGGGCCCAACACTCAGCATTACAAAGGCGATTACCCAGCCAACTGAATTCAAGAAAATCAGTACCAAGCTGAACTAGGATATACAATACATACTGACCAAGCAAAAGCGTACTTGCTTAACACACCTTCTCAACTTAGATGAAGAAGCAAGATGACTTATATCATGAGTGGTGCTACAGGACGTAAAGGTCAAAGCAATTCAGGAATACATCCTGCAGGAAGTGACACACCCCCACCCGTATGCAGGGTTAGTGAAAGCTGTCGATGTCGATGACGATGACAAAGACAGACAAACCAACCAACAACGTATAGGGCAAACACTCAGCCCTACCTGGATGACGAGATCTCACGCAGTCACAATAAAACACTTTCACATGAACATGCAATGGACGTTAAATAATAAACAGAAAAAGCAACAAAACAACAAACAAATAAAAAAAGTCAATAAAAAAACGCAGTCGGAATCCTATAGAAAAAATAAAACAATTGCGCTACAAAAAAAAAATCAAACTCAATTTTGATAACAAACAATACGAATAAACCACAGATTGAAACAAGACAAAAACAGAAAAATGATACTACTTGGGACAATCAGTCCGAATATAGAAGCAACGATACGAGCTACCGTTAGAAATACTAGACACGTGATGGCCATTGAAAGGCGAAGTGCCAGAATGGTAAACAATGACCACAAGATCAAACGTGCGGGTAATCGATACGCCTTCAAAAATTGGACAGAAGAATCAACAGACTTGCTGACAGAAAGCGCTACGCATCAGCAGTGGTAGAAGAGCCTTTAATCATCCAGGACAAACTTAAGAACTTTCAGCAGCATCTTGCTGAGCATTGAAATTGAACTGCTCCCCTTCTTTGGTGGTGATAAATTTAACAATAGCAATTAGAAAATTGTCAGAGTTGATCACACCGGACTTTCGCAACAACAGGGACAAATTCAAAGCCACAGCCTTGGCTACAGGTTGCAGAAGTGATGTTTGAGTAGCAAGATAGCAGGTCAGAAGACCCAACGCACTCAGTGCCTGCAAGAATGCATTTGTATGGTATGTGTTTTCCTTGTCGTAAAGCCAGGTCGAAAAGCACTGCTTTTCTCAACATTACGCACCCCCAGGTGGCAGCTTGGACTGCACGGTTCACATAATTCAGAGTACAGCCTCAGGACAGGGGGACACTAGGTGGTTCCAGCCATGTAGAGTTCCAAACCATATTCTCACAGGCGATCCATATGCAAAATGAAGCTTCCATCGAGCATTTGCTCAGTTCTTTGAACGCGGAGAAGGCGAGCTTGCTGGAGAGACCCAAACGTCTCAAGCACTACAACAGTACTACGTGTTCTAGAGCAATAAGGCAGCATGCGGATTCTGTCTTGAAGGGCACTATTAAAGCCCAACAGGGCACAAATTAGCATATATAGTGCTGAGACGTATTTTGAAGAAAAAGGCATGCAAGGGCATAATTTCAACCGCTTTCTGAGGGTATCGTGTACGATAAATGCATGCAAATGAAAGCTGAAATATCCCATGACTACTGCATGTCACTATAAAAACAGAGTACCTGAACTAAATTAACGCAAGCTATGGAGCCTGAAATCTCACCTGAACAATGCCTTTCTATCTCGACTGTTGTAGTTCACCTAGAGAACACAAAACGAATACAAATAAAGTTTATCACCATAGAGTTCTCATGAACATGATATCAAATACGAATAGAAATAGAGAAGGGCCTGCTTAATATACTGCAATTTTGTAACACCAACACCCCTGCAACGCTACACAAGGTACTCGGTTTCAAAAGTACAATAAACAAGTTGACAGAGAGTGAATTTGAATACTCCCCTATACAGACACGGTACTATTCTGCTATCTATGTTGAGACAGACATACCAACGGCACAATAAATAAATGAAAACCTGTAAACAATCAACCAGGGGTATGTAGCATGAGGTTTCGAAGGACAAATAGTTGGAGATAATAGAGGGGGAGACCAAACTCATCACATGTTTTTGAGAAATCATACTGTTCTAGATGAATCCCAACCTATGTGAATCTTACTGATTACTCTCTTTCTGTTAGTAAAACGGGTAATAGCCAACCACATTTCTACAACTTTATTCATTCAAAGCAGGAAGCTAGCTACAACCGGTAAGTGGTCATGGCATGGGTATTGGCTTGCTACTATCAGGTCAAGCACCCCCTTACCAGCCTTGCGTTGTTACACCTTCTGTTATCCATCCATTAAACCACATTTAAATTGAGGTCAAAATTTATTTTGTATCTTCTTGAATACAAGCACCCAAAACAGTATTTTGTAGGAAAGTTTTGATGTAGAGAGCTAACCACCAACTGCAAACTGATACAGGGCAGCCTTTTGGTACGTAGCAATCCAAAAAAAGGAACTGAGGTTAAATTCTTACTCCAGGTGCCATTTTATGTAACCAGGATTGAGAAAAAAAGAAAAAGTGGTGAAGCAAACAAAACACTCAGGTTCAGAAACACTTAGCGAAGGGATCCTCATGCGAAAACGGAAATGAGATTATTTCCCCTAATTGGCAGCATTTTCAAAGATATGTGCATTTCTTGTCTCGCAAAATTACAGGAAAGCTCAACAAATATGTGACGCCATTAAGCGGGACCTAAGATACCAGGTGCAGATTACTAAAAAACCTAGTTTCGTTCTTGTAAAAATAGATCGCATGTCGCTGTCAGAGAACCAATATGTGCTTAACATCCTACAAATTAGCTCTTAAATAGGATATAACCTGGCCCCAGACCCTCTTTCTTTGCATAGGAGGTTGCTTGCCTAATCCCTGTGCAAGAAATGAGGATCTGGTTTCTTTAATTTGCCGGCCGTGGAACTCTGCACTCGATTCGGAACGGCTCATTGTTCATGTGGATATTTGATTAGCTAGTTTGACAATTGGATTATGCTGCACAGTGGAAGGAGCATGCATACTGCGTATACATTATTGTTTCCTAATACAACAATAGCTTGATACCGCTGATCTTAAGGATTCAATGTAGATATCGATTCCCAGCCAACATGCCCAGATCCTCCTTTCCTCTACATGTTTGAGAGCGAGTATAGAGAAATGGTAACATCTAGTTCCAGATTAATAGAATGCTGACTTAAAGATGTCACATTTCTGCTGAGCTTTTGTATGGGAAGCCTAACGTCTTCACAAATATTGCCACTTACGGGCAATTAACTGTAATTTGGTTGTATTACACCAGGTTTCTTTTAACAAGACAGCCTCAAAATAAAATCAACAAGATGAAGTTGTAAGCAACATAAAACCAACACATTCTTGGATTTTTTAACTTCTCTCGGCATTTGAAACTAAACCCTTCGATGATAAATAATGACATTTTTTGATACTCTTCTTCTCATGATCATGCAATTCAAAAGTCCACAGAGAAAGCACGGATCCTAAAAAGTCAAGCAAAAAAACCCAAAATAAACCATACCAAATTGATCAATATTTTCACAAGCAATTATGCTACGTTAGATTAATACTGGAATTTAGTACAGTTTTAGTAAGTATTCAATGAAGAAACTTTCGAAGAAACTGTTGGCACTAAAATTCATATGGATAGCACCACTTACTTTGTTTCTGATAAAAACTTACGTGCATTTTAGTTATTTGTAGCTCAGAGGTATTCTTATAAGAGTTAACAAAATCACACAAGAACACGAACATATTTCAGTTGACTATAGATTCAGTTTCTCAAATTCATATAAAATCAATTGAAGGGAGCTTGCTTGAAAAGATTTCAACTTCAAATAAGCTCTAAAACCTTATCCAAACAATCCTTCTTTCGGTTCAAAGCCTTCTAAAACTTCCTTTATAAACATAAAACTAGCGTTATCTAAACTCTCCCAAGCTATCGAAATGCTGATGTTCAGTGCAGATTCTTGCCCTCGAGGTGATCAAAACAAGTTGCCAGATTCAGGTTTTCAAGTCTAGTCTAGCATAATCGGAGTAGTCACATGGCATCTTTCGTCGGTAAATAATTATCACCATCAATCAACAGGAATCAAGCAATAAATAGGCCTCGCCTTAGTTTCCCTAATTAGCAACAGTCTTAAGCATTAAAACCATAGCAATGTGCGCATAATCAAGAAACATTTAACCTTAACTGAACATGGCAACTATAGTCGGTGCACGTAAAAATACACATAATACAAATACCGAGAATAGTTAATCTCCTATCATCCTTAGACAATGCATTTTCATTAACTCAAGCAAGGTATCAGGGCTAATTATGACTCCAATGAATGACCAATGAATGTTTCGAATAAAGCAATCAATTGCTGACTTCCCATCATTGTAACGCTTCAGAGAAAAATCGGAGACTCCAAAGCGTTACTCCCTAATAATGCACTCATATGACGAACTAGACATCCAAGCACGAGAAGAAACCAAAAAACCTGCATATGCAGGTTAATAAAATTGCGCATGACCAAAGAATTACAAATCTACATCTATGATACTCACCACATCCCCATTACTGCCACTTTTGTCTCTGATATTGCCAAGTCTATCAAATACACTAGGACGCCTCTGGGTAGGCCCAGCTGCAACACTCTCTTCTCCACCAGTAGATACCCTCCGGCCAGAATCAATTGTCACTCTACGTGGGGCTCGATTTGCTGACATGACAGTGCAAAAGCTTATGTGTAATTGCCTTCATGCCACTTTATGTCCAACTATCTGTCAAGCTAAACATATGATTAGGTTGTGAAGTACTCACTCTGCAGAACATCACTTAAAGCCTAAATTGCATAATAAAGCATACCATTCCTAGCATTCAGACAACCTAATTTTTCTCTTAATACACTATGTCTACGATAGAAGAATTTGTGGGATATTTTATCAGAAAAATGAATTACCAACAAACCCATATACCATTTACAAGTTTGCAATCATAAATTCATCTATACCAGAAGTAAAATTTAAATCTACCTTATGAGCGGTAAAACTTTAACAAGTGGGGAGACAACGAAACGACTAACCAGAATCTCTTGCCACTTCCAGGTTTGCCAAGTCTTCCGGGCATTTTGGCAGACCCTTTCACAAGCAGGTCTACGATCTTCTGCCACAGCATTCCACTATGTCCTCACTTTCTCACAATGAAACAACCATCTCATCCTCGGACATTCGCGCACAACATTCGGAGTTTCATGACACAAGGTATGGAGTTGGGCAGCTCATTTGGTCAGAATGCTCTTGGGATAATTGTTCCAGGCTAGATACTCGTCCTCTTTCAGCCAGCAGAACTTTCAAACTTTCTCTAGGCTTTGAGTTTTGCACATGCTTTCAACTATGTGATTGCTCCTCCAGATTCCCATCCCCTTTTCTCCAATCATTCTTTTTCACTTCGTTGGTCATACTCAGGCAGCGTTGACTTGGAGAGAAACAACAAGTAGGCAGCATTAGATGAGAATTTGAAAGACACCACTCTCTTCACTCTAGAGTCATTACATAGCCACCAACATCCACCAATCAAAGCATGTGGATTGCAGTGGCCAGACGCCAATCCAACGTAGTGCTTTACAGCAGTTGTAACATCATAATAAGCATCGCCTAATTTTAAACCATGATGAGGAAACAGAACACGCTTCTTAGTTTCAACAATATTTCCTCTAATATCAAAGGTAAACCCTTTAACTTGTAGAATGAGCTACTCGCGTAAATCTCGAACGCTTAGCCTCTTTTCCACTGTGGGCTGACTGTAACATGCCCACAGCCAATCAACTTGTTCAAGGGATAGCATTCCTCAACACATGTCAGCAAATGTAGTAGGCCCTTCACCTATAGTACAACAAGCGGAAGGCAATCAAAAGGTTTTAACTTCTGTCTCTCAAACCTACATGTTACGCATCTCAGGACGGACACCATAGAGCCTCTTGCCGCCTCGCTACTAATGCAATTTAAAAGGGCACCTAAGAATTCATGAGCATCTTCCTGGTTGTTTCTCCTAAACAGGGCAAGATTCTTCTGTACCTGCTCACAAAGCTGCGTCATTCCGGGCTATGTAGATCCTCACAGGAAATTTCTGCATTCACATGTAGATGCGTCAAAGCGCTGTCAAAATCCCTGGATTCTGATTGACGCACAATACTACCATGACTCGTTCTAATCCAATCGGAGAATGACTTCGCAGCAATAGTTTTATAATGCACAAGCACAGAATTGTGATTGCAATATAAAGTGGTTTGATTGGTTAAAATGGACAACATGCTTATTAATTATCGTGCCAAATGTTCGAATGCTTGGAGTGTAGTTTTCCTGCCAGGTTCATCTACACTCACAAGTTGATAATCAGATTAACCCATACCAGGTTGGCCCATCAGTGTAAGAAGGGAATTCAAGGATACTTGTAGCAGGCATGAGCACCACGTTCCTGCAAAACCGTGGAACATCTATGAAAACATTACTGTATAGTCAACAAGGCTAAAAGCTGCGCAGCACGTTTGACTTGCAATGACTGCCCACCCCATTTAGAGGAAAAAAATATGTTCTCAGATAAGCAAAACAGGCAAAATAATGAAGAATAGTATAGGGAACTGGTTTAACATAATGGTCACCTAATATAGGCCACTACCATGCGGTACTCGACAACTAAGTCTTGCACTAATTTGGTCTAGATGCTAGCACCCCTACATGACGGAGTATGCACTTGCATTCAAGCCCTTTTGAGCAGGGTAAGAACCTGAGCAATGTGATCACAGCTCTAGTATAATGCAGACATGTGTAGTGCTTTGTCAGTTCTTAATCCACACCAGGATTTCAGGCATAAAAAGCATATCCTGAGAGCAGTTGGAATTGCTTGTGTGGGCGGCCCAAGCAGCAGTGTATAGCTACCACCCGTTCCAGCATACTACGCTTGCTTATAGAATAACAAGTATGCACTTCTGTAGATTCCATTTGGACAACTTACTTCCACGAAGGCATTGTCATTGCAGTGCAACCATTTTTTCAACTGTTGACGGATGTAAGCAGTGTAATGACCAATATGCAAAGACCCACTGTGGTTAACAGTCAAAACCAAGCGAAACCCCTTCCTGCAAGAGATAACCGTGTCGAAAGCAATGTTAACATAGAGAGGAGAGTCAACTGGAATATCTGTTTTTGACAAATCCTTTGTCTGCAATCTGAATATAATTGGTGTGGAGTGTACCTCCATAAAAAGAAGTCCTCTTATTTATGTATTACCCAAATTTACAAGCCCTACTGATCCAACCCCACTTATATGAATCTGAGTACTGCCACCCCATTGTCCAACAAAGCCTATCCTATCTGAGCCCAGCATGTTTCTCGCCAATTTCTAACGTTTTCGTTTTTCTTGTCCTACTCACTCTCTCACCAGCTTCCACCTTGACAGGCATCTCCTTTCTTCTAACTCTACCCGGCACTGTCACATCATATCGTCTTCACCATCACTTGTTGCTTCTCCCTTCGCAATGACTGAGGCTGATCTCATGGAAGATAAACACCAGTCTTCACACCTTCTCTTTATCCATATCCAGACGCTACCTTTCCCATCAAACTCAATAGCTCTCTTACCTTCTTTACTGCAAATCCCAAAGACTGCAGACACACTCTCAACGTTATTTGTAGCATATCCTCGTTCTCCAACCTCTACTGCATGCAACTTTGTACACCACCCCTGTGTAGAATATGTCCGTACTACGTCCTCATATTTAGTTTCTTTATGTAAATGCTGAGCTTCAAAGTTTTCTCCTGAACAACATGTAAGCTCAACCAAAATAACTTGCTTTGAAGCATTAGAATCAATAACAATGTCTGGACGCAACTCAGTATCAAAGATGTGAATAGGGAAGCGCAGTCTGCTACCTACATCAACTGTCATTGACCAATCATTAAACGTGTGCAATACTCAGGAAACTTCTTTTTTCGATGTTTTCTTGATTTTTTTCTCCAGCTTTGACAAATGCAACTTTCTTCAGTCTCGATGAACATGTCGTCTTTTTCTTCATTTTATCAATCAAAACGTGAATCTCATGCACCAGGATCTTTAGAACACCTCCCTTCTGATAACCAATGTCGACGTTTCTCTATATGGGGGCTGCTGCCCTATTTCCGTGCAGAGAAAAGCGACATCTGAGGATGTTGGCCAGAAGAATCGTTTCTGACATAATTCATCATGAATACAAAATCAGCAGATCTATAGATTTTTCAACCCCTCAAAACCAAGCAATACGGAAATAACAATTTCCAAAGCTCCAGAAGAATGGCAACTGGTGAAGACACTTGACCCTGAACTTGGGGAATGTAGTGTTAACCAACAACACATCATCACTTAAGAGTATGGAAAACTCAACAACAATGTTCTGGTACAAGCTAACATTTGTAAGAAAGCATAGTGTGCAGAGGGGTCCCATCCCCCCCCTTAATAAATCATCCCCCCCCTTTTTGCCATCCCCCCCCCTTTTAAAAATTTTCCAATCCCC
>JAOBRC010696895.1:0-10463 GCA_027575255.1 Scolionema suvaense | reverse complement strand
CCATGTATCATGCACTGCATGACGGCTCTCAGGTTTCAAGAAACTGTCAATAAATTTGAATAGGATTTCCGGGATATGAATGCTGTTTGATTTTCTGTAATTCTATGTGATATATCTACCTGAAGGGCAGCCTTCTTCACAGACCACCTTCCCTTCTCACACGCTCTGCAGATGACTCAAAATGTCCTCAAAGAGTCTGCGAGTAGACAGTTTCGCGGTTTGGGGGTGAAACAGCGAAATTAAATTCCTTTTTTGCTTTCGAGAATGCTCGACCGCGAAAATTAATTCCCCGAAATTTGTCCACCATCGAACTAGGCAAGTTACGACAATGTATTCGCCCGGTTGCTTATGGTGATTATTGCAGCGCGCTAAAATGTTGTTTTTATGTGAAAATAACTTCCGAAAAATTTATGAAGAGCGTGATGCTGCGAATATTTGTTCCTGCGACATGATTTGTTTAGCATGGACCGCGTAGACTAGCTTAGTCGCTTTTCTCTAAAGCCCCCAAAAATATACCAACAGTTTGTATTCTGACTGCTGCCCAATTCAAACGAGACTCTTCATAACAGAAAAGGAGAAAGAAGATTTCTCTTCCGGGGGTATTGATTGACCCTCGCATTTTCCTCTTTTCACACTCTGGCTCTCGAACATAGATCTGAAGCAATGGACTATGCTAGTCTAGGAACGCGAGGAAATGTCCAAGAAAATTTGAGTGCGAAAACTATTTCTTGTGATGCAAAGAAAGGAAGCAAAGAAGAGAAAGAAGAGCAATTGTTCTTCACTGCAGAAAATATCAAGATCCTAAAGCATAGATAGATGCATGAAAATTACGATGATCCTGAAAGTAAGTAAGATCATGAACTGGAAGAGATCGAAGTTGATGAGGATGAAAAGCTGTATGCGGAAATAATTTTTGTAGACCATGATGGAAACAGCATGATTGATAAAATGAAATGTTTTTGAGAGAAACCTCCAAGATTTTTGGCTCCATTTATGACTTGAGGCTGTTTCGGACGTATTTCCGACAACAAAATATTTTTTTCCGATGTTTGTTTTGTCCGAAATTTTTTGCATCTATTGTACTCGAAGAGCAGCCTGTTCATACATCCGGCCTGTTTTGATTTCTCACCTAGTACTACTTTGCTTAGGTTTACTTCAGGCGTGAATCTCTGCTTATGAAATTGGAAAAGTTGGCCAATGATGTCGTTTATTGTCATGTGATTGTGTTGGAAACTTGTCGCAATCATCTACATATCTGCGTTCTGTTCTTGGGACACTTGGCATCCGTTGTAATGTAAGTGAGGGTGTACGTAATTGGTAGCGGATCTAGAGTGCGGACAAAGGTGTGCACCACCTTGGAATCATCACTGCCATCATAGCAGCCTTCGTACCGCACCCTTCACAATTTTGATCATTATGTATCCATACGATCTCTCAATCGTTGAGTCTTGTACGAAGGCTACCGTCATAACTGCAGTTATGACTTTCAGCATGCATCCGAATTGGTAGAATACTGCGTGATTGGGTCCAGCTGGCCGTAACAACTGGCTATTTACTATAACTATGGAAGGACTATCCTCGTGTAGTCTACTACTTATCTAAAGCCCACGTGCAACCCTCCTTGCCGTTGGGAGCAGGCTACTCCCCGTCCAATTGTAGGACGGGTAGACGTTGTCTTCGATCCTTGTAATTTGGGGGCAGTGACTTGTTCGGGGAAGGGGTAAGATGCCATCCTACAGTGATGTATGTTTTTTGTTTTTGTTTTTTTCTTACTACCATAACAGAGGCAAGAGAATTCACCAGGCGCAAGTTTTATGAAATACCAAGCATGTGATAAGCATGCCTCTTAGTATCCCAGGCCCTACGCCACCAGGGGGGCTAGGAGGGCTATAGCCCCCGCACTTTTTTGACAAGTAAATTTTTTTCTTGGATTGCAATATTTAAAATTTTATGAATAAAAATGCTTTCAACTAAATCAATATCCTCGCTCGAGTACATGACGTCAGACACATTTTTTCATAACTCTTTGTGTATATTGAGAGGTGATGCTAAATAAGAAAAGATACTTCTGAATTTTAGCCCCCCTACTTAAAATTTCGTGTCGTAGGGCCTGTATCCATGTTAACTTTCAGCCCTTTAATTTACTGTATGAACGCTTTAACGTCAGACAGATTTTTCGTCTACAGGCCGTTCGATTGTGCACCCTTGGTTCGGTTTTCGCATGTGCTGCGCGAAGCTTCTGCAATCCTGGTCAAGTTGCATTGGCACACATGCGCGTTTTCGCAATGTCCAGTCCCACAAGTAAATGAAAATAGGTCGACAACTAGCGAGCCGCGAATCACGGAGGAATGTGGTTCTTACTAGAGAGACTTACCATTTCTAACTACTGAAAAATTATGTTTTTGGTAGTGTTAGGGTATCTGCAGGGTGCGGTGTAGGGCCTGTTCTTGGTCGTGGCTTGGGATTTTTCAATATTTCAGGTTATTTAAAAGAACAAAGAGCGTGCAGAATTCGGGCTACTGGCATAAATTGCACGAAACTGCACTGAGAATGTAGAGAGAAGTTCCTAGATGCCTGCAAAAAATTGCGTAAAAAGCCGTAAGAACCCAATTTTTGACTTCGGCTAAAAAAAAATCTTTTTTTGCCAAATATTCTGTCCAGGATTGTTGGTTTGTAAGCACAAGAAAATTTGCTATAAAGCATTTTTACTAATTTGACCATGCACTTTTCATCTTTTGCCAGTCTTTCTTGATCTGCTCCCAAGTCTTCCTTTTTCACCTTTAACCGTTCTTCTTTGTTCATCTGTTACTTATCTTTCTTCTCCATCTGTTCCAAATATTCTTGCGCCAGTTTTCTCCAGACTTTTTGCTTCACCTCCTTGCGGTCCTTATTTTCATCCTTTCCTCTGCATCTGTTCCCTTTCTTCGTTTTTGAGCTGTTTCAAGTCTGTGTCTGTACTCTAAGGTACCTGACGTCCCGCTTATTAAGTTCTTGCATCTCATAATTATTTTCACCTAAGGAGTAAAACTTTAGGGTTATTAAGTTTCCTGCAGAAACCGTGTTTAGAGGGAAACTGTTTTCTTGACGGTTCCAGTTCGAGATAAAGAAAGGGTTCGCACCAAGTGCAGAGAATCATAGTTTATTTTCGGTGGTAAGCACTTCTATCCAGCCAAAATACTGAATACACCGAGATGAATGTTATATGATTGTTTTTGTCTTTCTCGTCTCGAGAATGATTAGTCAAGAACTTCAGGTTCTTAGAATTGACACATGTTTTGTGTTTAGATGCTTTGTTTTGTGAAAATGTGTTCATTACTATTCAGTATGTCTTGATATAGTGTTTCTTAACATTCACCATGTTTTCAGACTCCAAAAAATTTTGTGAGTGGATTTTCGAGTCTTTACATATTTCTGACCCTCCCCCCCCTCCACGTATTAATGTTTTGTAAGATTTCCGATCCCCCTACTATTAACAGTCCCCCTTCTATTAGGTACCTTAGAGTATCTGGGTCCAGGTTTAATTCTCCATCCTCAGCCCGTTGAGGTTCTTCGTTCAACTACTTCTTGTCTTTATTTTTCGATTCTCTCCAGTCTGATATCTTCATCTGTTCTCAATCTTTATACATATTCTTTAACGAATACATCGTATGTGAGTGAGCAATGCAATTAAATATACGGTTTTCTTTCTATAGAGGAACACTCCACATAAACTTTTTATTTCGAAATTTTTGGCAGATTGCTAGTCACCGCCATCATCAGCTACTTTGTACTTTGTGGTAGTAGATGATGGGGGTCACTAGCAATCCGCCAAAAATTTCGAAATAAACGTTTGTATGGAGCGTTCCTCCGTGAAAAAACGTTTGTGTATTTAATCTTTGTGCATACTGCTACTTCTTTTATCTGGTTCCGCACTTCTTTTTTCACCTTTCCCTTGTTCATTCATTTGTATCAAATTTTCTGTCTTTACTTGTTTCCGTTTTGTTATCTTGAATTATTTCGTCCGGTAACCTCCATTCGCCTTCCTTTGATTCCTGTCTGGCTGCTTCACTTGTGAACAGTCTTCTACCAGTTCCCTTATTTCATTATTTGCCCAGTCTTTTCTTTCTTTATCCATGCGTATCTCCTTTCATCTGTGCCGACTCTCCTTTCTTCGACCAACTGTTCTTTAGTCATCTGGTTCAGTTGTTTCTTTTTCGCTTGTGCCCAGTCTGCGGTCGTCATCAGTGAAGAGTCTTCGATCTTGACCGATACACAGCCTTCTTTCTTCTGTTTCGTCCTCAAGGCTCCTTCGTTCATTTTCTTCCTACCCTTCTTATTTCGTGCCTTCCTTCTTCCACTGCACCAACTCCTCTTTCCTCATTTTTGCCCAGTCTTCTTTCTTCACCAGTGCCCAGTCTTCTGTTTCATCTGTGTCCAGTTTTCTTCCTTCATCTGTACACAGTCTTCTTTCTTCATTTGTTCCCAGTCTTCTGCCTCCATCTACATATAGTCTCTTTTATCTGGACTCAGCCTTCCGCCTTCATCTGCATTCAGTCTTCTTTCTTCATCTGCGCTCAATCTTCTTCCGTCATCTGTTTCCGATCTTCTGTCTTCATCTGTTTCCAGTCTTCATTTTTCTCTGCCTCCAGTCCTTCATTTGTGTTTGGCTTTCTTTCTTCTTCCGAAATCAGTCGTTGAAAAGACGCCTGCCTTTGTCAGTTCCCTGTCTTCTTCCTTCATCTGTAGTTAGTCGTCTGCCTTCATCTGCATTCACTCTTCTTTCTTCATTTGTGTTCGGCTTTCTTTCTTCCTCCGTTTCCAGTCGTTTTTTCTTCATCTGTGCTCAGCCATCGTTCTTCATTTGTATAAAGTCGTTTTTCTTTGTCGGTTCACACTCTTCTTCCTCCATCTGTAGTCAGTCCTCTTTCTTCTTCTGCGTACAGTCTTCATTCTTCATCTGTGCCCAAACTTCTTTCGTTATCCGTTTCAAATCTTCTGTCTGCATCCGTCTTTTAGTTTTCTTTTTGTCTCTATCTCCAGTCTTTTTTTTATTTGTATTCGGCTTTGTTTCATCCTCTGTTCTCAGTCGTTTTTTCTTTATCTGTGCTCAGCCATCTTTCTTCGTCTGTGTAAAGTCCTGCTTCGTTTGTCAGTTGCCAGTCTTCTTCCCTCATCTGTAATCAGTCTTCTGCCTTATCTGCATTCAATCTTCTTTCTGCATCTGTGCCCAATTTTCTTTCGTCATCTGTTTCAAATCTTCCGTCTACATCCGTTTCCAGTTTCCTTCTTTTTTTCTCTCTCTCTCTCCCGAGTCTTCTTTCTTCATTTGTGTTCGACTTTCTTTCTTCCTCCGCTTTCAGTCATTCTCTCCTCATCTTTGCCCAGCCATCTTTCTTCATCCGTATGAAGTTATCTTTCTCTGTCAGTTGCCAGTCTTCTTCCGTCATCTGTAGTTAGCCTTCCGCCTTATCTGCATTCACTCTTCTTTCTTCATCTGTGTACAGTTATCTTCCTTCATCTGTGCCCAATCGTCTTTCGTCATCTGCTGCAAATATTCTGTGTGCATCCGAGCCAGTTTTCTTTTTTCTCTATCTCCAGTCTTTTTCCTTGATTTGTATTCGGTTTTCGTTCTACCTCCGCTTTCAGTCGTTTTTTCTTCATCTGTGCTCAGCCATCTTTCTTCAGCTGTGTAAAGTCCTCTTCCTTTGTCAGTTGCCGGTCTTCTTCCTTCATCTGTAGTCAGTCTTTTGCCTTCATCTGCATTTGCTCGCCTTTCTTCATCTACGTACAGTCTTCTTTCTTCACCTGTGCCCAGTTTTCTTTTGTCATCTGGTTCAAATCTGCTGTCTGCATCCGTTTCCAGTTTTCTTTTTTTTTTGCTCTCTCTCTCGAGTCTTCTTTCTTCATTTGTGTTCGGCTTTCTTTCTTCCTCCGCTTTCAGTCGTTTTTTCTTCATCTGTGCTCAGCCATCTTTCTTCGTCTGTATAAGGCCGCCTTTCTTTTTTAGTTCCCAGTCTTCTTCCTTCATCTGTAGTCAGTCGTCTGCCTTCATCTGCATTCAATCTTCTTTTGTCATCTGTGCACAGTCTTCATTCTTCATCTGCGCCGAATCTTCTTTCGTCATCTGTTTCCAATCTTCATCTGTTTCCACTCCTCGTTGTTCTCTGTCTCCAGTCTCCTTTTTTGGTTTGTGTTTGGCTTTCTTTCTTTCTTTCTTTCTTTCTTTCTTTCTTTCTTTCTCCGTTTTCAGTCCTTTTTTCTTCATCTGTCCCTAGCCATCATTCTTCATCTGTGTAAAGCGGTCTTTCTTTGTCAGTTCCCAGTCTTCTTAGTTCATCTGTAGTCATTCTTTTACCTTCATCTGCATTCAATCTTCTTTCTTCATCTGTACAGTCTTCATTCTTCATCTGTGCCCAATCTTCTTTCGTCATCTGTCTCCATTGTTCTGTCTGCATCTGTGTCCAATTTTCTTCTTTCCTCTGCATGCAGCCATCTTTCTACATTTGTGCTCGGCTTACTTTCTTCTACCATTTTCAGTCATTGAAGGGGGGTTGGAGGAGTGGATTCCATCCCCCAACTGTTTTTTTGGACGGCAAATTTGCTTTAGGGGCTCGTTTTTGTCAGCTCTTCCCAATACTTATCGGTCTTTCAGAAAAACTTTACTTCAAGGCCCTTCCATTAGCAGTGTTTTCACAATCGCGAAAAGTTGGACGGTGATTGGAAAATTTCCTGGTCAAATCCTTATAGCGATTTTGCAAAAATTGAAAATGCAGACAAAGGGCACTTCACTCCAGGGCCCATAGCTTTGGTATAAAGATAGATACAGACTTGGTTTAAGTATTGTTTTAGCAATGGAAGATTGGTCTATAATCATGCCAAATCACAGCTCTTTAGGGTTTGGCCTTTAGGGAGTTTCCTAGGGAGTGGAATCAACCCCACCAGTCATTGTACCCCGCCAAAAAGCCCAGGTAATGTAGGTGTAACTATTGCCCGTGGTCTTTCTTCTTCGGTTTCCAGTACTGAGTGTTCATCTGCATCCAGTCTTCTATCTTCATTCTTACTCAGTCGTCTTTCTTCATCTGCTCCCTGTCTTTTGCTGTCATCTGTGCCCAGTCTTCGGTCTTCATTTGCACTCCGTGATCTTCTTTGCTATATGCACAGTTTTCTTCGCTTATCAGTACCCAGGCTTCTTTCTTTAGAAATTTCCAGTATTCTGTCTTCATCTGCGCCAAGTTGTTTTTCTTCGTCTGTTTTCAGTCGTCATTCTTCCTTTATGTTCGGCTTTCGTTCTTCATCTGTTCCCCATCGTGTGTCTTCATTCTTGCCCAGTCTTCTGTCTTCATCTCCACCTGGTCTTCTTATTCGTATGAGCTCAGTTTTCCTTCTTCATCTATGTTAGGTCTTCCTTCTTTATTTGCTCTAATTCGTCTAACTTTATCTGAACCCAGATTTCGTTCTTCATCTGTATGCTTCGTCGTCTGCCTTCATCTGTGCCCAGTCTTTTTTAACGTGTTCATAATCTTCTGTCTTCATCTGTACCTAGTCTTCTTTTTTCATCTGTACCCCACCTTCTGCTATCAAAATTGCCCAGTCATCTTCCACCATGAGTGTCCAGTCTTCTTCCTTCATCTGCTACCTGTTTTATTTATTCATATGCGCCCAGCTTTACACCTTCATTACTGCTGAGTTATCTGCCTTTATCTTCACTCAGTCTTCTCTCCTCATCTGTTGCACGTCCTGCGCCTTCTTCTGTCCCCAGTCTACTGTCTCTGTCCGTATTGCATCGGCTCTCAATCTTTCGTTTTTATCGATGCCCAGTCTTCTTCCTTTTTCTGTATCCAGTCTTTTGCCTTCACCTGTTTTCAGTCTCCTTTTTTTGCTTGTGCCCAGTCTTCCTTTTCCAACTGCACCCGGTCGTCTTCCTTCATTTCCTCCCAGACTTCTACCCCAATCTGCAACAAATCGTCTACCTTCATCGGCACCCAGACTTTTTTTCATCAGTACCCAGTCTTCTGCCGTCATCTGCACTCAATGGTCTTCTTTAGTCTGTATAGCCTTCGTTGCTCATCCGTACCCAGTCTTCTTTCTTTATCTGTTTCCAGTATTCCGTCGTCATCTGCGCCGACTCGTCTTTCTTCATAAGTTTTCAGTCGTCCTTCTTCGTCTGTGTTCCGTTTCCTTTCTTCGTTTGTTCCCCGTCTTCTGCCTTAGTCCCTACCCAGTCTTTCGCCTTCATCTGCACTCAATCATCTGTTTCACCATCGCCTTTCTTCATTTGTGGCTTTGTGTGTTCATCCTCACCCAGTATTCGGCCTTGATATGCACCCAATCCTCTTTCGTCGTTTGTGTCCAGTCTTCTTTCTTCATCTGTTCTCAGTTTTTATCGTCATCTGTGCAAAGTCTTTGTCTTCATTCGTTGCCAGTCCTCATTCTTCATCTATATCCAGCCTTCTACCTTCATCTGCACTAAGTCTTCTTTCTTCATCTGTGACTTGACTTCTGTCTTCATCTGTGCACATTCTTCTGTCTTCGTCTATTTTCAGTCTTCTTTTTTAATCTGTGTTCCGTCTTCGTTCTTCATCTGTTTCCAGTCTTCTGACTTCATCTGCACCCAGATCTCTCTCTGCATCTGTGTCTCATCTTCTGCCTCCGTCTGTGATCAGTGGTCTTTTCTCATTGTTGAAAGTCTTCTGTCTTCATCAGTACCTAGTCCTCTTTCTTCATTACCACCAAACCTTCCTGCTTTCGTCTCTTCCCAGCCGTCATTCACTATTCGTTTCCAGTCTTCTTCATCAATTCGCTTCCAGTCGTATTCATTCGTATCTGCCCAGTTTTCTGCCTTCATCCCTACTGGAGTTTCTGCCTTCACCTTCACGCAGTCTTCTTTCCTCATCTGTGCCCAGTCTTTTTTTTTCTTCATCTGTGCTCAGTTTTTTTGTCTCCATCTGCGCCTCATCTTCTGTCTTTATCTGTTCGTATTCGTATTTTATCATTTGCTTCCGGTATTCTGCCTTGATCTGCATTCAGTCTTAGCTATTCATCAGTGCCAAGGTTTTTGCTTTCATTTGTCCCCAGTTTTCCTTTTTCCAGGCCCCGTAAGTACCTGTGAAATACCTACCAGACAATCGAACCAATACAGTGCCTTACAACAGTCTCTTATGAGTGCAATAAACTGAAAATAGAAGTTCTTGGAAGTGCCTCAGGCGAGAGTAATGTGAGGTATACTTTTTGAGGTTTCGTCAATTTGGCATCATTCTAAAGAAAATTCGTTCCTGAGAATGTTTGCTACCTGTAGCATGTCTTAACACTGTCTGTTGCTCAAAAACTTCTACATCTTTCGACAAATATTAAACAGTGATGCCAGAGGCTATGCTTGAGGTAAGAAATGGCAAGAAATTGAATTATGTGTCCGATTTTGGGGGGAGTTTTTGGTATTTTTCGACCCAAAACCTTGTAAAAATCTCTCCGCTGTACCGAATCGACTCACAAATGGGAAATGAAACTTATACCATCTAACTCAGTATTAAAAGCTATGAAACGTCACCAAAATTGACTTAAAATGTGTTGCCAAAAACATTTTATGAAATTGTACGTCGATCAATATGAAAACCTGGCGGAATCTGCACCCCCTTCCCCCCCGATAGGGTTAGGGTCAAGGGAAGGTTTTTTTTTTGGCAAGAACTTATTTTGGCGAATTAGGCCAAGTGACCTAAAATTCACCAAAATTAGTATCCACGAAAATAACAAAATTTCATCAAAGTTACCCGCCAAAGTTAGTTTTCGCCACATTTCATAACATTGCTGCCCACAAAAATAGTCACCTCCCACAACGCCCACACACAGAAAACACAAATTTTGGTTACTTGTTAAAATTCGTCATTGCATGTCTCCAAGTAAAAATTTCATATACCATAATTTCTATCAACTGATATCACCAGTAAATCGCGGTCAATACTTAAAAGCTCTTTGATGATACCTAAAAACTTTCAAAAGTTAAATTTTTTGGCAACTAGTGCGGTGCAGGTTTTTGAATAAAACTATGCTGAAAAAATATTAAAAGTTAAAGATATGAAATTATTTCGGGTATTATTTTTGCGATTGAGATTAGAAAGAATTTTCAAATTGCAAAATTGATTTTCGCGATTGAGGCCATCAAGAAACAAAATTCAGAATCTCGCTATGCATTTGACGTGCATGTTTTTTCTTATAACAACATAGCTTATTGGCCAAAAGCTTCAATGTTCTTAACTCAGGTCAGAATAAAGCCTGAATAAATGTTCTTAGCTTGCTCTTATATGGTAAATTTTACCATACAGGGGATTGAGGAGTGCGGCTTTCGGTTCGAGGCGACCAGGGTCTAGAACAGAGTCTATGAAGTCTATACAAAACTCTACTTTTGCTGAAAAATTTTTTCAGCTTGAAGCCTTAGTGTTCTTAGCATGTTCTTAACTTTTGCCTCTTCCAAACCTGACGTTCTTAAAAAC
>JAOBRC010696784.1:0-10463 GCA_027575255.1 Scolionema suvaense | reverse complement strand
AAAAATGCACAGACAAACTGAGTGACAAAGTAGTACCTTGACTAGTACTTGATTCTCTGTCCCTGATTTTTAATGATCGCATCCATCCGCTTTGACATGGACTCTATTGTCTGATCAATTATACGTGACGAGAACTCGAACAAAGTTCTCTTGCAACGCTCCTCAAATTCATGCAAACCCTCTTGTGTGATCTTGTTCTGCAGGGCATCTCTTTTCAACTTTTTACCCACAAGGTGGAAAACGTTCTCTATCGGAGTACAGTCTGGGGATCGAGCGGGGATGGGAAACACCCATGCTTTCGCTCTGCCCTAATCCTGTCTAGCAATAGCACTATTTTGGGACAGGCAGCCATCTTGCAAGAACAAACGGTTATGAGCATGGGCTGAGTGGTCAAATAGATCCGGAAAGTGTTCGTGGATAATACTAGCAAACTTTTCTCCATTGATGTTTCCTGAATACCGTATAGCAGCAACAACCCCTTTCCGGTGTGCAATGGCTACCATCAAGATGAATTTCACCATCTTTCCAGCGACACCTTCTTTCTTGCCCTTCGCTGTACAATCAATCTTAAGGCCTTCCCCAAATTTCCTCCATGTCCGTGTTCGTAATATGGTGGCATGTTTGCTGGGTTGCGCTTATGAACCCAGCCCTTGCCATTCAGATAAAAGGATATTCCAGTCTGCCAAAAGTGACTTGGAAAGTGGTTACATCGCCTTGCAAACGTCAAACGTGCCACAAAATCTTCCTTGGTCAACAGACCATTCTTCGTACATTGTAAGTACCTATAGCCATGCCTGTTCAGGCATCTGCGCAGTGTACGATTCCTGACAGCTCCGTTTTGCAGCCCACCTTCTTCTTGAACATGCTGCGAGGAAAAGTCAATCTGCTGCTCACGCAGACGTTTCAACGCAGAGACCACCCTCCTCTCCTGCTGTTGTGGCAACTTCTTGGGACGTCCCTTGTTGCTCTTTCTCCGGTCAGGTGTGTCATCAAAGACAGGCTTCTTGGCATGACGTAAAATAGACCTCCTTGAATAAGGTGGAAATCCCCTTTGTCGCAGTTTGCGCACCAGAGCCTCCCCCTCTAAGTCCTAAGTCGTGATACAGGAAGCGCAAGTAGATTGATTGTCATAGGTATAGGATTGTACTTGGCCATGATGCCAGATTGTTTGTCTACATATGTATATAAAACAGTATTGAAAGTTAATAGTTTCCAGACTTATTGATGGATCACTGTATGCCACTTGTGTCCCTGATATACTAAGTGATGTTCATCATTTTAGCATGCTATTGGCGACATAGAACTATTGGCGACACAGAACGTGCTATTTAGTGATAACCCACTTACCCACCCACCCCTTGTAATGCGGGGCAACCATTTGAGAACTTAATCAATTGCGCCTAGATCAAAAACCATACAAAAGCTTGAAAAGTGATGCTCGTCCTTCTAGCAAGCTATTTTTGCGACAGAATGTGCTGCATGCTTAGTTATAACCCACATGCCCATCCACCCCTTGTTTTGCGGGATATCCAAGTGCATTACTCTTACTTCACCGTGATCAGAACGCATACAAAAGCTCGAAATTAAAATATACAAAGACATTCTATCAGTGCAAAGACACACTACACTGATTTGTATGCACACATTTCACAGAAGTAAGCCTTAGCATGATACATACACAAGCAATTTGGCTGAACTTATACCACTTAGAACCCAACTGTGCATGGCATGACTTTGCTGACCATATCAGAAATTTTACAAAGCATGTTTAGCGCGCGAAAAGCAGGCCTAGCCAAAAGATACAGTTCACAAACGTACAAGCTCCATGGAAATGTTCACCGAGTATCACGTGGCAACTTGGCGGACTCCCTCACTCTAAACGAATCACCATGTACATTTTGGCAGCCCAAATATCAGCAATTTCATCAGAAATTTGTAGCTAGTGAAAATCAGGGTTATAGCCAATTAGGAGCCACCCGCAAATACATATGAGACAGATAGAAACACAGCCGACTCATCACTCTACCCCTGAACCAAAACGTATTGAGTTATCAAAAGGGCACGTTCCTTTTTCAACCTATTAAAGTGGCCCATCTCTATTGCCAAGAAACATAATCCCGGCAAAATATTTGGCCACATTACCAGAATGCTTGTGCATTGACATTAAACTGACTACCTTGCCTTTCTGACTCCCCTCCCCCTCTGAACAATGATGCTTTCATGGCTGCACACAGTCAGCAAGCCAGAAAGTTATTTTACATCTTTGTTTCCAGGGAAGGGGGGAAATAAATAGACTTTGCTTGATTTCGATCCATGTGTCAATATATTTTGTCCGAGATTGTAGCTTAAGATTCCCTCGTGACCCCAAATCCCAACATTTGTGGTTTCTTGGGGATACATAAAACGAGAAGAAGAACAAATAGCAAGTTCTGTTTACAAAACAACATGTGCAACAGAACGAAAAAAACACCATATTTTATCTTGATAAAGTTTGTATTGACTGCAACGTACTTGCAATGACTGAGGAATTACTATTACGCGGTCTGCCCTTGATAAATGCGTCTGTAGTGAAGCATTCCTTTCTTGCATGCTCTGAATGAGCATGAGTCCCACAGTGATCTTCAAGCATCATAAATACGTTATCAACTAACTACGTCTGTTGATAACTTCATATCTATGAATGATATGTTGGTGGGGTAGGAGGTAGGAATATAGACGGCGTTTTCTTGACTGCTGTCAAAGCAATTGCTGTTTGCTCATTTACTTTTATCTGTGGCGGTAACTTACAATCTACGGAATTGAGGAAGTGCAAACCAGAGATGACCAGAATCGGAATTGGGATCTGATTGACTAGACTGAGTGATCGTCGTACGTGAAATGATAGGGAAATAGATAGCAATTTGACCTAACATCAATTCAAGATGAGTCATGTTCTATTATGAATTTCGTCTGTAAGATTTAGGGACACTTTGAGGGCCATCATATAGGCATCAAATCGTGGTGATAGCACCACCTTTCTTTTCCCAACGTGATCCATTAGCTAAGACTGGGATGAAATTAAGATCTGAAAATAACACATACTGTACATTCTTTGTTCAGTTCGCAGAGCTATTCACTGTTTCAGTTTTTGTTAAGAAATATTGTTTAGGAGCACGATGAGTAGCCATTCCAGCTATGTACAAACTACCAACAAAAATGTACAAATTTGCACATGAACTGATCTCTTTTCAACAAAGGTACATTCCTAAATAGGCTCATCATACAACTAATACAATACTTCCTTTCTGTCACAGAGATCATCAGCCTGGTTTCCATTGCGCTCTAAAGCTTAGCTTGGCTGGATGAGAAGGATTGGTTGGCTTGGCTATGACGAGGCGGTTCCCATTGCAGGATAAAGCTTCTTTTCCTTATTGCAAAATCCTTGTGTGCAACTGTTGCACGACTGTTGTGCAACGAAAACGTATGTCATGGTAACATTGTGCTGTACGAAGGCAGGCATGCTGCAGACAGTTGTGCAACAGGAAAAAGGGCTACAACTGTTGCACAACAAAAAATGAAACAGTGAATAGCTCTGAGAACTGAACAAAGAATGTGCAGTATATGTTACTTTGGCAGACTACCTGTCCTTTTTTCAGCTGAAGTTACTAAAAAAATATGACATGTAAACTATTCCACATTTTCCCCAATAATCAGAGAATACTTTCTTAGTCTTCCTATCAGTTATGGCTGAAAGGTTTCCGGAAAAATGTGTAATTTCTTCTCGTATTAGCTTCTCATTTCAAGTCTTACAAAACGGGCGTTTGCAAGGCAGTGGTTGCAGCACAGTCTCTGTTTCCGAGAAAAAACGTGCATAACCAATGTAATTGAGGCACTCTTGACAATATTCGTTAGATTTGGTGCACAACAATTGTCATCGAGTCGCCTCTCATGGGCGTGGTCACACAGTTTTTCTCTACTTTCGTTAAAGATTTGAGATTTGCACCTGATTGCTCTAGGATCCGTAGGTGTGTGTGTTACCCAATTAGCCATCCTTCGTTATCACACCCCAACCTTTTGAACCTACCTATCAAACCTGGCTATGATGATACAACAGGTAAGTACAAATCTATGTCTCCTTCTATTCACCAGTGGACTCTGTGAGTATAACTTAAGCCCTGGCTACACAGACCCAAGATACGACGTCCATTTGCCTCCCGATGCGTTGTCTGGTAATTATGTGCTGCTACACAGACCGATGTAGCCTTTGTATTTTAGCAGCATTGTATTATACATTAGCCAATAGGAGTACGCTTTGTGAAGAAAAGATCAGCGATCAGTGTTGCTGTCAGAAACAGCAAGTCATGTGTAGGACAATCTGATTTCATTGACAGCCTTGTGCTCAGTTGCCTGTAAAGAGCTAACTTAACACACTGACAGTTTCTTGCACTCGCCATGATTCCTCAAAACATGGCAATACTAGGAGTTTATGCACAATTGCTTGTGATGCCGTATAGATACGGACATAGGAGGAGAGGAATTGAGGAGCGGAAAGGAAAAAGTGCTGCGCGAAAAACTAAGCAACAAACTTCTGCCTTTCAAAGATTCGAACAGCAACGGTAATACCCGGATAGATTTCGCGAGCAGTTTCAAATGACCCCCAAACGTTTACCTACCCACTTCACATGGGAATACTATAATATGAAACTGTATATCTTGCTATACAAAGTTTTTTGTGCATTTGTACTTTTTTTTTTAGAAGAACAAGCAAGGAACTTTAAACACCTGGAACGTGCGATCCCGACCACGACTACTAATTTCCTTTCAAAAGCTATTGAATTTGGAGAAAATACGAGCTCTACGTGCGTTACGCAGTTACTTGGGAGAGTTAAAGTGCTGTTGGTAAGCTAATGGTCATTACACTAAAAGCAGTCGCAAACGAATTGCAAATTTCTCGAATACGAACCTAAAATTGAATAAAAGAAAAATCAAAAATAGTTCCCAATGTTTTACTGATTTCTCAGCTCACCTCTTTACTGGCGGCATTCATTAGGAAGCGACGGCACCTGAGGCATTTTGGCTCATATTAAAACATTAACGGCACGCTTAATTGATGGTTTGTGCTGAGTCTTATTGCGATAGGTAATAATAGCAACATGCTTCGCGCAATTAACATACACCTCAGTAAGAAGCGTCTTTTACAACTTTATGGCCATGTTCTGGATGCGCAACTCTCCTTGTTCAATGCTTTCTGACAAGATCGCCTTCCAGGTTAACACTTCCTTGGAACAAGTGACTCCTCCCCCCTCGATTTGTCGAAAATTTTCTCAAAAACTACAAAATCTGCAGCCTTGAAACTTTTCTGACTTTATTCTTTGATTAAGAAGATGTGTTTTCAAGGTATTTTCAGCTCTGCAGTGTATACGCTTCTCATATGGTCGGCAATTTACGGCGGACCATCGTCAAAATCCCATTGAGTTTTACTATGTGCCTGCACCGCACTTTGTGATAGTACTACAAGTTTTTAAACTGTCCCGTCAAACATTTTAGTATAGATATGTAAAGTATCAATGTAAAACTATAACTGTGCCAAATTTCAGGCCTCTGGGACGTTCCAGGCAAAAGTCAAATGACCCTTCCCCCCCCCTCCCGTGCAAACAGGCCAGTACAACTAGGGTTAAATGCCTTCTCTACCTTCTCCAGCTATGGAGGTTCTTTCACATCCAATGACTTGCATCTATCCTTTGGGGTTAGTTTTCTGCTGCCTTCGCCAAAATTAATTTCCCAAGTTTTTTTTTGAATACAAATACGCTCGAATAAGAATACGTCATGTTTACCTCACAAAACAGCACATGTCTTTACAAAAGCCGAATTACCGCTACAGCGAATGTTATGGCAAAGCCTTGAATGGGAAGCAACTATTTTTATTTGCCGCGACGAACACATGCTGCGCACAATACAATAATTGAGCGCAAAGCGGAAGAATTCGCGTCGCCGCTCATTGCGCTGCTGCTTTTGCTTAGGTGGAAATCCACCCTAACATCACTGTAAACTCACGTGCACTTGACAATTCGTAAATTCAGGTATCCACGTAAAATTATACCCTTTGATGCTAGCAATAATGCTTCATCATGCTTACAATTTTAGTGCTTGTCTAAAGAAGTAGTAAGTAAGTAGTAGACGTAAGTGTTATAGGTAGACTCGTATCTAGTATACAGTAGGAGGTAAGTTGAGGAAGTGAAGCAGGTCTGTTTAATGTTCCACCTGTCGATATCGTCCGTGTTTGTAGATTCGAGATACTCTATAATTCCAACTTTGATGTATGGCTAGCAACTCCATCTATCTGATCATAAAATACAAAAATAGAAAACCAATCTCATCCAAATCCTGACCCTGCAGCTGTTTCCAGGCATTGGTATTCAAATGAAAACAGTACATAGTCATAAATAACAGTTTTAAAAGGAACAGAGGAATTCATTGGTTGCTACTATCATCAAGTATTTGTTCTGCTTGTTTGCATGCATGCTTCTTGCAAGCATTACATATGTGCTGTAGAAGTGCTGATGAACCATTGCTAGATTTTAAATCGATCACGTTTGGCATACAATCATCAAGTTTCCAAAAAGCAGCTGCGAAAATATTACTACTCATTGCTTAAAAGTCTTTCGACGCAGATGATACTTTCCCCCACTCACCATATTTTCGCTTTTCTGAAAGTAATTAGTAAATCAATATACCATTCTGCAGCAAAATAACGAACAATATGGAGCATCAGGTGAAATAATCGCAATACAGATAGCCGATAGGTCAGTGATAATCTTTAGTTGCAAAGCATGGCTGGAGAGGATATGAGCAGCTTTTGTTAAATCAAAGTTTGGAAAATTCTGTGCAGTAAAGCTGTCGGTCTTCTTTTGTCTCTGTCTCTAAAACGATGGTATTACAATAAATTTTGGATGGGATACATTCTTCGTATAGACAAGGAACTTCTATCACCTTCCTTAGTATAGATCATGCAGGATTCCAGTATGCAGACCCATGAGGCGGACCATCTACATCCAAATCACGGGTAAGGTTCGCTCAATTTTTGTGTTAACGAGTACATGAAGTACAGTATGGCGTCGTCCGTTCTTGCTAAGCGTAGTTGATAGCATTGAAGTTTGGACAGCAAGGATGATGAATCCAGAATGTTTGAAAGGAGAGGCCTAGGTTCCAGTACGAGTGGCAAAGTAGCTTTAAAGTAATGCTATGCACTAAACTTACCTCAGAAGCGTGATTACTATACCTTTACAATAGACTTCTGTCCTATTCTTTATCCCGTACAGACAGTGCAGTAAAGATCGGTTCTCACTGGGGTTTACGGGAGTTTGTCTTTCGACGCCGAGAGATTTTAACTATGAAACTCCAGTGAAACCCCAGAGGGAACATCTGGGCGTCGAACCTATCTCCGATAAACCCTCAGACAAAGTTAAACTAACAAATCAAAAAATTTGATATTGGCGCTTACACTTCAAACGATGCCAATAGTCGATAACAGAACGTGAACGAAATCCGGAGAGTTTGAAAGGGACGTGAATGCAGCTTTGGAGTCGTAAACTGCAGTAAACTCTAGTGGGAATAAGTCACCTGCAAAGTTTGACTCCCGATAATCCTCAGTGGGAACCGACCTTAAACCAGTCTATATTAGTACCATAAAGCTCTCTTTTCATTGGTACACTAATGAAGTACTGCTAAGGCAGTACAATGAATCAGTCTATACCACAAAGTCTCTGGTGTGAGCAGAGTGTCGTCCGGGCACCCTTGATCCTTTCTTTGAATCTTCCGCTGATATTGAATCAGCTAAATGCTCGATTTTTGTAGACTCTATTGAATTTATATTTCCGGTCTACTCTATAGCTATTTAGAACAGAAAATCGTCAACAAAACTTCACATATAACTATATACAGGTATAAGAATAAAAGCAGAAGAGACGAAGAGTAGTAGACTGGCCCGAGGAGGAAGGTCGAAACCTAATGGACTCATGGGAAAAGGAAAGAGATAGAGAAAGTTTGAGCAAGAACGGACCCACGACCATGGAAAAAAGTAAGTGTACAATCCAACAAACAAGTAGGCAAGAGAATAAGAGCATGGGAAAACCCCAAAGTAATCAGGGAGAAAAAAAGACTTCAAAACTTAAAGTATTCACTTTACAAATGAAATCTTTATATGCACGAGACTTAGAACACGCTAGGAGCAATTTGAGTTCACAATCATGATATGACTTAAGCTTCTAGTTAACAAATTCACTTTCGAATGACCCTCTCTCTGTATCTGATCGTATGTGAGCTGGGAGTTTGCTCCAGATTTTAGAACCAGTTGAACACAGCACCCTTTTTCCTATTGCTGTTTTGCATAGTTTCTTATATATCAATTGGCTGTGTCTTGTAGTGCGCTTATGGACAGTTTGGGCGGATTTCTCTTTTGAATGTAACAGTACTGGAACAGAACCTGGCTTAATTATAAGCGCAATACGAAGTTGAAAGTTGTCCGAATGCTGTAGGATGTTAAACGTTTTGTGCATTTCGCTGATAGGAAAGTACCTATTCTTGAAGTTAAGAGCGCGAAGAGCCTTGTTTTGAAGTTTTTGTATGGGTTGCAACATTTTCTGCGATGTATTTCCATAAATTTCGAGACAGTAATTTACTCGATTCGCAAAAAGCGATTGAAATATTGCCTTACGACAGTTGAAAGGAAGACGGTGCCTTACTTTATAGAACAGACCAATTTGGCTCGATACTTTAGTTTCTAGATATTTAACGTGTTTTTCCCAGGTGAGGTGATCGTCAAGCATAAGTCCTAAGTACTTAACAGATGAGGATTGCTTAACTTCTGTCTGCTGTATAAAGAGTTTAGGGTGCTGATTATTGTCTTTCCTTAGGCTGGTAGGTTGAAAAAGAAGAAAGGTAGTGCCTTTGTTTGCCCCCAAACTTAGACTTAGTTGGTTGGCTAGAAGCCAATCCGATAAAGAGTTGAGTTCATTTTGTGCGTTGCCAAAAAGTTGGTCCATGTTTTTATTGTAAAGAAATAAATTTGCGTCATCTGCAAATAGTTGTGGTGGGTTCGATAATGCATTCGCCATGTCGTTGATGTATGACAAGAAAAGTATAGGACCAAGTTCTCAATACAACCATTCAGAACAAAATAAGCGCGCGTTGGTGTTTAATTTTAAACGCAGATAAACGCAGACAAAGGTCGGTTCCAGGTGGCGTTAACGTGTGTTTAACGGAAGCTGCATGCGCTTGTCTGTGAAGATGAAAAACGTTTCTGTACAGATAATAGGTGAGTCCCTGGATTTGCCCTGGTTAGAGTTTATGTGTAAACAGTGGCTATTTGAATCGTTGTGTCATTTGATCATGATCAAGTGACCTAACAAACAGAACAAAGACACTATCTTTCTTCTTTTCCAACCTACCAGTTGCAATTATGGACTGGAAATATTTCAATCGTTTTTACCAAGATGAGTAAATTGCTATCTTGAAATTTACGGAAATGCATCCTTGAAAACTTTGCAACCTATACAAAAACTTCAAAGCAAGCACTTCGAGCTCTAAAACTTCAAGAATGGGTAGTTGTTTTCCTACCAACGAGTCCTAAATCACACGGACAACTTTGAACTTAAAATTGCACTTATAGGTCAACTTCTAAGAAATAAAAAAGCCTCTGTTCCTGAACTTTAGGTTCAAAAGTGAAATCTGCCGTAGCCGTTCACAGGCGTGTTACGAGACACAGTCAATCGGTTTTGAAGAAGCTATGGAAAACGCTGTAGAAAATGGAGCCTAGTGTTCAACTGGTTCTAAAATGTGGAACAAAATCCCATGCCACATGAGAGCAAAATCGAAAATTAGTCTTTAAAAGTCAATAGACCTTTTTGAAATTGTCATCATCCGATGCATTGTGGGATGGCCAGGGGGCAAATCTCACTACGTTGGTAACTGACATCCCTGAGAGAGATCATTCTAATGCCTACAGAGTGCATGTAATGGCCTCCTGATAGCAAAGTTGGTGATAACATAAGACCATGTGCTTTTATCACTGCAGCAATAATTTTAATGTGCCCCCTGGCCATCCCACAATGCACTGCATGATGACGATTTGCGAAAAGGTCTATTGATTAACCCTATTCTGTATGCGTTTTAGTTATAGGAGTTTACGCATATCCTAGCCAAATTTGGTGTAATTTGGTTACCCGTCCACGAGATATCACACTTTTGAACTTTGTAAAATAGCTGAAAACGAAGAAGTTTGGGGACTTTAAGCCTATTTTTAGTCATGTAGGGCCCATTGCAAAATAACTCAAGCAAAAGCGTGGTAAAATAATTAATTATGCAAATTTTTGAAATTTGGCATAATTACGCCCCCACTGCTAATTATGATGACGTCACTGAATAATTAATGAGTCTGTATAAATTAAGATGACGTCAAATTGTTCATTACATGTTGGTCTATTATC
>JAOBRC010696673.1:0-10464 GCA_027575255.1 Scolionema suvaense | reverse complement strand
AATCCAATTCTTCTCACCCCATAGACACTGGAGGTACTACCAAGTACAGATTTCTTCTATTGATACGTATATTCATATTTACTGGAGGTACTACCAAGTACAGATTTCTTCTAATTGATACGTATATTCATACAGCAGAATGTCAAGAAGGACTCAATAGTGCACCAGGGTAAATTGAGGAGACAAGATGAAGCCAATAATCCATGATGCTATCTACGTTGTATTCTCTGTTTTCGTTTCGGTCTTGACTTGGTCAGTCCTTTATTTCATGCTTGTATCCTATATGTTCTACTGTTTCAGTTTTGCTACGTTTATAGCATCAGATGTTGCTTAATGATTTAGGCATAGCGATTATCTCCATTGATTCTTATTTGGTCTGGCTTCTGCTGTGCTGTGCTCCATAAACGATCATTATTTAGGTTTCTGAAATTGTGATAATCAAAGTACTAATTTATACTACTCAAAAGGTGAGGCATCATTGGAACGTGCTAATAGCATACGCGAGCATAGCAGGCGTGAGACTTAATTGCTATTTACCAGCTTGTAAGTATGTTAGCTAACAGCTTAACCCTATACCCCCGCAGCGTTTGATTGCGTATATCTCCAATTCACGCAGATTTCAAGCTAGCCGTTTTATGACTTTTAGGGACACTTATTAGGGTCTTGAAAAATGGTACTACCAAATTCTCCATTGTTCGTTCTTAATGGTGGCCCATGTATTTGTATGGTCAATAAGACAACCCGAGGGAGTCTTTTTTGCCCGTGGCTCTCTAAAATTTGCCGAAATTACCAAAATGGCAGGTTTCACTGAGAACATGTAAAACGCATTGCAATACACTAGAAAACACAAAAAAAATAGCCTTTCCCGGCTTCAACATTCAAGGAAATTGAATTTTCGACTTTTTCACCATTTTGGGGCAGTCCAGCAAAGTCAACAAATCACCACATCTAAAATTCATTGCCGTATTTCAACTTTTACAAATACTGTAGATCTTTATATGGTCTACATGTAAGCTTAGTACGTTAAAGAACATGTATACCAAGTTTTACAACTTCAGCTGCCCTACCTTAGATTTTGGATCCATGTTTAGGGCCACAGGCAATAATGACCCCCCTCGGGGTTGCCAAGGCCGAAATCGCCCGGAGGATTACGGTTAAAGTGTTTCTCATGGACGGTGTGGCAGCGGGTAAACTCGAAAGTGGTAGCTAGGATCTTCACGATGAAACTTCATGAAGCTGTTTCTCATGTTAATTTCAACGAGAAGTTCAATACAAAGGTTTATTTCGCTACAACATAGAGCTAACGTCCAAAAAACAGAATTAATAACAAAGCTATTGTACAAAACGATTTGAAGTACGCATGCTAACATTCTTTGGAGAAACATATCGTTCTCGCCCAAATAGAAAATTTTGCTCCATGGAGACTGCCCTTATGTCAGGTCCATCTCATATTATTACAAAGATTAACAAGACTTACCATTCGACTTGTATATGCAATTAGCCGTTCCAACATTCCTTCATTGGTAAACTCTTTAGGAACTTTAGGTGCAGGCGGCTAAATAAGAATTCATGAACAATGCACAGACAACAAAGCATGTATATATAGCAACAGCACAAACATGAACCAGCTAAATAGACCTTTTCCCAAATCGTCATCATGCAACGCACTCTCGGATGGCCAGGGGGCATAAAAATAAATGCTACAGTAACAAAAGTAGGAAATTTTATCGTTCGTCGAACATATTGACGCCTTCTTGAAATCTGAACGCATTCTTCACATAGGAATCATTAAATCAGCCGTTTTCCGAAAATTTGTATGAAATCTTCAATAATTGTTTAACTTGTTGTGTTATTCACAAACTTTTCATATTTTAGGAACCCAAAAAGAAACTTTTATCATAAAATCTGAAAATTCTTAGAAACGTTTGCTACTACCCCCTGTGAAGAGTGATTGCATGAAAATAATACACAGAGAATATATTTGGCTGATCAAAACGAAAACACTCATACCTCCATATCTTTTATTTTTTTAAGGGTACTGTGTAGCAATATTTCATTATGTATGTTAATCGTAAAACAGTATGGTTCCCCGACAAAATCTTCCATGTAAGGGCTTTGAGAAGTCACCTAAAATAAACAAAAATTGTGGCTATGATATGATTGCTCCCTTGCATATCACGCTGAAGTTCATCAGTCTACCTAACATCCTAACAGCCACTGAGCGCAAGTATGAACTATGAACACAGGTGACATAATTATATTGAAAGAAAGCAATTTAGTTATTACATACTCAAGCAATAAAACAAAGTATAGTAATGGCAAAGTGTTGATATTTTGATATCCCGATATCCAAATTTTCCTGGAAGAAAGTTCATAAAATGGCTGGAGATCATAAATCCCTCACTATGGGGAATCAAAATTCAATAATCATTTTCCCAATGGAACGCAAGAACTTCAGTGAACACCTAAGGCCGGTGCTTACAATGCAGCACTGGATTCAAAAAACAAACTTCAGGCAGTGGTCCAAAACCAGCAAAGGAATGGCTTTTTTGAAGGCTATTTTTAAGTTTTAAGTATGCCTGCTTGATCAATTCGGTGTATAAGTCCTCATTAAGATTCCAAAGATCTCATTTACTACACATGTTTTTTTACAAGAACAAAGTCTGTAATAAGTTAAGGCTTTGAAGAGCCAAAAGTTATGAACATACTAAGAACACCAAGGCTTCGATCGAATAAAATTTGTTCTGTTAAAGTAGGATTTTGTATACACTTCACCGCAAGAGACTCACTTTAGCAGTCAAGTATTATGTTTTCCCGGTCGAGGCTAAATTTCTGTTGATTGCGTACCAAAATCCTGATATTTGTTAACAATCAAGGTTTGCTGTTAAATTTACCTGAATGAGCTACGAACATTCTAGGCTTAATTTTGACCTAAGTCAAGAACATCTAATATTCCTCAATCTCAACTGAAAAACAAAAAAAGGCAAGTATGATCCTAATTTAGAAATCATTGCGGAATGAGTTTGTAAACTCCTTTATTACAAAAGGCAAAAAACGATATATATCTGACTGCGAAGATAACTATTCTCTTGTTCATCATTGCTATAAACTATCTGAAAGAGCACCCACGCACATCATACATTACAAATTTCCATACGAGCGCCACTTTCCTGGTTTGAGGGGGGCGCTGATTCAAGCCAGGGCGCTCATTAAATTTCTCAGCTGCAAGAGGGGCGCTCATTTGTGAGAGGCGCTCATTTAAGCCGGGGCTCTCTTTCAGATTATTACGGTATTGCCCTTTTCTATGCACAGCTCCAACTTTTCAGACAATTTTTTCCTCTGCCCCTGTCTGTATTTTGTGTATTTTTTTTCTTTTCATGCAGTGCCATATATTCTAAGAATCTTGTTGTTGTTTTTTTTAGGCAGGGTCAGTCATGTGGATCTCATCAACTCTGTCGCTAATGCCTGTAACCTGCATATCCTGTGCGTTGCCACAGTTGTTATCTTTGTACAGTAAAAACTTCTTGGTAGTTTTTTTTAATTTTTCAGTTTTGATGTCAAAGTACTCCACACATAGTTACAGCTATATGAACAGGTTCATGAAGTGAAAAGAGCTCTGTTCCAAATTCGTCACATAGATTACCATAATAATAATAATTTATGATCGTTCTATTCTATTGACCAAGTGCAAGTCAGTCAACTTATAGCGAGTAACATCTCAGTCATTTGCTACTTTCTTCATTCAGACATACTATGAGCTCCATACAAAAACACATTGCTCGCACAGAACTTCTGACCGAGATGGTCGTCCTGAACGCCTTATTGTCAGTACAACCATGCTTTTCGTTCTACAAAAACAATCAAAACAAAAAGCATAGTCAGCAGGGCACTCATTTATTAGGTCGTGACTTTATTGATTTCATGAGTAAAATTTGTAAATTTATGCTTCTTTGATTACATCGATTCCTCGCAGGCTGGCACATCAGACAATCTACAATCAATGCATGTACAAACAAATACGAGCAATGAAATACAACAGGACACACGCAAGATACTTAATTCACTCACTTTCCTTAATGTTGGCTTTCCACCGAAAAAATCGTTGTTCTCACTGCTATGCGGTACATCAAACTGAAAAAAGCATTGAAAGTAGAAGCAGTCTAGATTGAACAAGAGCATATTGTGAACGAATGAATTTCTGATTAGATAAAGACAAGAGTAAATTATAAATTCACATACAATAGCTGGATGTCATTTTAATAAAAACCTTGACCAGACAGAAACTAGTCGATTTATAACAGAGGAGCAGGATACTACTACCTGGACATATAAAATGTTTCTCAAAATAAAAAACTAAGTTAAGCAGCCACTTCAATCTTGTGTGGGAAGAACTAAAGAAACTTCTAATTAGGCAAGTATTTAATTCGCAAGAGCTATGAAATGCAACTCAGAATAAAGCAATCTAATACAACTTATAATTATTCTTAAGTTTTCACGAGAAGTGATATGGTTCGCCTACAAAGGGCGAGTTTGCTGACGTGATCAGGTTTATAATTCTAGTGACTTGTTTCGCTCCGCATTGAAAATTTCAACCCCAAGTCTCCTGAAATGATTTTTATCACCTTCTGGCACACTAGATCAAACGAATGTAAATAATGAACTAGGTTTTACTGCTTTTCAAGTCAGTTTGAAACTGGGTAAAATCTGACTAAAAATGACGTCCGTCAGTAAGAATAATGAGCCACTTGCGCAGGTTGTAGTCAGACGACCTAACATACGTTGAATATGTTTTACAAACAGAAAGGAAGTAACACAGTTTCAGCGTTATCTACAGCAGCCAATTCTGGCCAATTATCCATAAAGACAACACAACCAAAAGAAAGTGATTCACAACAGTCAACAAACTCAACTAAACGCTCAACAACATAAACAGCAGAGGTACCTTGGGTTGAATAAATACAGTTCCTGTAGCCATCGCTTCAATCGGTCCAGGCCCTTCGTATGGGAAACCCAGCCCAACAAAAAGCTAAAACAAATACAAAAAAGGTGAGGTGAAAACAACTTTCAAAAGCAAATGCTTCAAGCTGTAGCATAAGTTAACGATGGAAAATTCAATGACTTGAATGAAATGGCTGTTTAAGGATCATCGTCTCCAGCATAGCCATCATTGTACAATAATCACCATGCTGGCAATCTCAGCTTGCTGCATGGCTTATTGTCTATCCCGTGCGTAAGATATCTTTTGTTTTTCGGTATGGGGGAGCTGCCGAAACTGTAAATTTCAATCAAATTGACAAAAATTGGTGGAATTCAAGAGGTCTCATAGAAAACTACAAATCTGATTAGTTGATGCATGGCTACAGGGAATGTTTACCATAAACACCACGTGGCTCCAAATCAGAGAAATATCCATGTGCTCTGGAGTGCTGTCATGTAGCTACAATGTATGGATACATAGGTGATCAGTTGTTTGCCTGCATTACAGATGTCAGCATGGCATTTAGTGACAACTATTCCTAGTTATCAGCTAAAGAATGGAAAAAAAAACAGTACTTCATCAATAATGCTTCTGTATACATCCACCAAACACTGGAAAAAGGTAAATTCACTTAGTCCTCATTTCTTAACGAAGATGATTCGATATGCATGGAATACTGCAGAACTGAATCATCCCGTGAGCCCGCCGGAATACTAAATCATTTGGTCACCAAGTAAACGTAAATTCAAATCAGGAATTCATATTCCGTTATTCGTGTGTAAGATTGTACCGATGATGTGGAACAGTCCACCTACAATGATTTCTCACTTTCCTAAGTTGTCATATCGGTCTTTTAATGATGATAAACAATCGTAGATCAAATAGAAAGTGTACAAGGAAACATTTAAAACAAAATAGCATTTTCCCGATTACCTTAGATTGAAGCAACAGCTTCTTTAATTCATCTCCGCTGACAATACCATGGTTTTTCACGAACGATGGCAATCCCTCGAAAACCTACGTAAGCAAAACAACCACAAATCTTACTTTAAATTGTACCAAATTCTTATAAAAAAATGCCGTACTCAACATGTGTACATTCATGCGTAAAGAGAACAGACAGCTACTGTATTATATTGACAGGTCGTAGTAGCTCTTAAATCTACTGTGTGGAGGAGTATCATGAACTCATCCATCTTCATTGATGGATTGCTGAAAATGGAGTAAGACTGTTTTACCTTTGCTACAGCTACAGTCTCTGAGCATACCTTAACAAAAAAAGTTGACACACTGAGTAGTAGACGAAATAGTTCAAGTTCGATCTAGTGTCAGGTATTTCTCTGTACATAGTTTAGTGAAAATAAATGCATTTTCAACCAATTACACTTGAGACTGTCCTTTACCAACTTATTAGATGATGAATTTCATGTGCAATTGAGAAGCTGAGAAAAGCATAATCTGTATTAGTAATGACCACAATGCACACTTGAAATCTTAAAGATTATTATTATCATCAGAACAAAATGAAGGTTATTCCGATAAATCCATGCTTGAGTAGGTAAGGGTATTTGAGGGTAAGGACTTGCATCATCTTTCTTAGTATTGTTGACATCAGGCAGTCTCAGTAAATTGCAGATGTAGTTGGTGCATAGGCTGTTCGTTTCTCAATTGGACAATTATAAAATACTAGGTAGAAACAACAGCTTCAATCAATGGTGCTTTCTAGAGACCTATTACATCAAATTGCTGAGGCCTTCAATCAATGATGGGTTGAAAGCTTCCAAACAACTACAACTATTTGGATGATTGCCACTTATCTTTCTAGGTGGTCAATTACCTCTGTATATCTATTGTGCTGTGGGGTTGATTTGCTATGTAGTTAGCTTGAGAATGGCATGAAGTTTGCTGCCGAAATATTGCTGTTTAAGATCAGCTTCTGAGTTTTGTTTGAATTTTAAACCTACTCAAGTATGCATTTATCGGAATAACCTTTATTCTATTCTACTTGAAATTGTCAGTGGGTGAAGGTTCATATTATTACTATCATTATATATCTTACATTCAAGAAGCTTTTGCAGATGGAGTTTTCACCAAAATTTGTTTACGGCAAACTTTCAGCATTACTTCTACAAATATGACTTCATCCAGAAATTTTCAGAAACTTTGGCAATGCTCACATTTCACATCATAAAAATTAATCAACGAATCCTGAAATATTTCAAAAAAGGCTTCAAAAAGACCATTTTGAGGTAAAAGGAGTCTCTCAGTGGACATCTTTTTCTTTGATATGGCACACAGTCCACATAAGCTGCATTGGCTGTTCTGTAGGTTCAACCCAACAATTACAAGCAAGCAAAGAAAATGCCCTGAAATATTCTCTGAAAACGGATATTTTTTGGTTTTCAGGCTGGTATTTTTAGCAAAACCTAACCTAACTCAACCACCACTGAGAGCATACTTACAAATTGATCAGATATTGTCGCATGCACTTCGAAGTATTCATTAATTATTTCTAAATATCTCATATGGTTCTAAACAAAAGAAAAACACAAACTACAGTCATACGGTAATAAAATTGATAACAATAATAATGAAATCGTACATGGAAATCTATGCAGTAGACAAAAAAATCGTCCGATTAAAACCGGAGAAGCTCATTGTGAATATCTTCTTGAGCAAAACGTTGTCCGTCAGAAGTACACATTTTGGCTTGAGTGAGAAAATTTTGCCCATAGAATAATTTAACCCACGTTTTCCAACATTTCCTATGACGAAGTTCGACAAACTTGACGAATATTTGGCCGCAGAGTAAAAATTTGTAGAATACATGGCCCAGATACCAAATCAGCAACTGCCATTTGCTAGTATGCCAAATTTACCTATTTTGAGAAAACTGACACACAATTATTGGTCACATTTGGATGCAACATAGTTTCCACCCCCACCATCCTAGTGACGGGGGGGAGGGGGGTGTGTGGACAAATTTTTAAAAAAAATGCTTAAGGCGGGGGTTGCGCTAAATCTGGATTTGTGGTGGGGGTTGCAGAACATGATGGGGGGTTAATTTTTATAGGTGGGGGTTGGCATAATCCATTTTGACCAAACTTCGATAGTAGTGATAGTAACTCAAACAGATAGATATACTATACTAGACTTTCTTTGTTTCATGCGTATCACTCTTGTTCATGGTGATGTTCTTTGGTTCATGTTATGTTAATGACCTTTATTGTCGTCAATCTTGTATTTACATCCAAACTTCAAACGTGAATGACCCTAGCACAACCTTGATCTATAGGTGCGGGTCACGTCCGAAACATGTAGGTGGGGCTTGATAACTGCAGGCGGGGGTAACATTTTTTAGGAGGGGGTTCAGACCCCCTAGGAAACCATGTGCAAATATTGGCATCCACATATGGATCTAATGGTTTCTGGGCGCTATTACACTTTCGTACCCCCCACCATTTATGTGACTCGCTACACAACTGCGTGACCGATGATCTCACTATGTCCCCATTGATGCTGCCCAGCGACTGAACACCGTCAGGCAAGGGAGGAACGAAAGTGTAATAGCACTGGTTTTTGTCCCATCACACGTAACACTAGTAGTACTGCCCCTCACACCAAAAGTTACAAAAAACACAATGAAGAGTTCTTGAAGCTCTAAAACTCTAAAAATGACCATTTTTGAATCTATGTAAATCGTCATCACGCGTTGCATCGTGGGATGGCCAGGGGGAAATCTCATTAAAAGGGTAACTGACATCCCCAAGGAGATTATTTTCATGCCCAGAGAGCGGACATAACTGCCTCCTGACAGCAAAATTGGTAGTATAGCAAGACCATTTTCACTGCTGTTACTGTAACTACTGTACCTTAAGTTTTGCATTAGGGACATATTTAGGACTCTTCCTATAAAGTGGGAGTCCAAAAAACAAGCAAATCTTGAAATATTTCTAAAAACAGCCAATACAAAAACAGTGTAGCTCAAGCCTAGGGAGAGTTTTCTCAGATAACATACATGGTTAGTTGATATGATTTGATTTGACTACTTGGCTAAAAAATTCAAAAAGTTCAAAAAGCTTACACATCATAATTTGAGGGAATAATAAGTGGCCATGCACAAGCTGAACAAAAAAAACCCCTTTGAAAAACTTTTCTTCCACCCTGACAACGTTGTTACCATCAATGATATTCACTTTCATGTAAAAATGCAGACAAACAAGCAAGTAGTAATCCAAAAAGGGTGAGGTTCATAAAGGGCGCAAGGAAGAATTGAATGATAGAATTTATTTTGCAGGACTCTTCCACTAAGGCACAAGTCAAAGAAACAGTGAGAATGCACAATTCTGAATTCTGCAACTGGCACTAAAAACTTTCTGTTATTATAACCCTACCATTAAATTAAAGTGGGTATCAAATACGCTCATTCGTAATACAAACAAAACACACAACAATATTGAACCTGGTGCGGTCTATCATGCCACTACATTTATTTTTATCGATACAACCTAGTGTTTCAGGCATGCGATATGCTTGCAATCTTATGTAACCAAAAAGTATTTGCCAACGCAAGATCGGCTTTCATTTATAAACTCAAATTTCCTAACAGCACAGAGAAGACTAAAACAAAGCTTCTTGGACATGAGTTTTCGTAAATTGCTCTATAGGCTGAGCCTTGTGTAGCAACACGAAAGAGAAAAAAATCAGTAAACTACAAACCAATAGTACCTTCAAATATCCACTCAGTTTACCATATATCAAAGCAATGTTTTTCTTCTTCACTGCTCGTTCAGCAGTCGACTGCTCGCCATTTCCAACAACGAATCCAAGAAAACTGTTGTCGGGTGTATGCGCTGAAAATTACACAAAAGATATCACTGAAAGTGGAAGTTCCTTAAAGTACAACCATTGGTCAAAATAAATAAGAAAACTAAATAAAAAAGTCAGCAGGGCATCGAATGCCATAAATCTATAACTACAAGCATCACCAAGTCCTTGTCAAATGACACAAACAATCACGACTTCCTAGATCAATCAAGTTTACTTCATGGGCAGTTCAAACCTTGCAGTCAGTGCTTCCTACGTGTTGCCCATACTCACATAAAGTCATAATCCTCTGGCAGAAAATTGTGTTCAGACTATTCCACTTCCATTGATGACACATGCCTGTCAAGAGAACTATGTGAATTCTTAAGATGTTTGCAAGGTGCTCCTGTTTGTTTCAGTTTAGCAGTATGATCCATGGTAAGTCAACAAAAACAGTTGAACAGTGAGATGTAACTTCATGATCAGGGTTGATGTGATCTATTTTAACCACAAACTTTGAAAGTAGATCTTGCAAGTCTAATAGATAAAAAGCCATACTAAATTTTCTTTGTTTCATGCATATCACTACTTGTTCATGCTGACGTTCTTTGGTTCATGTGGCGTAGATGAACTTTATTACTGCAAATTTTATACTTATGGCAGAACGTCGAAGAATGGTG
>JAOBRC010696562.1:0-10464 GCA_027575255.1 Scolionema suvaense | reverse complement strand
GAATCCATGACAACAATGTATAGTAGTCAAATCGGAGTGGAAGCATTGCACATCAGTGAATCAGGTGAAGAGTTCAGACGAAGAAAAATGCTTGTATCCATTGCAATAATAGCTGATGTGAATAATGTCTCCAAATAGGTGGCTAAAGGGACGTATGTTCTTTACTGGTATGTGAAGTAGGTGGAATTCCTAATTTTAAACCTTTCTCATTGAAAATTGTTGAGACTTGTTCAAACGTGCTGTATTATAATTTTTGCTGTCTTGGAGAAAGTCAGAAGAGTAACACGTCTCAGTAGACAAATAGCTATAGTTGGCAGTTTGGTTTTACCATCCATTGATATGCAATGTACCTTCTAGAGAAACTTATGGCTCCAATGTGGAATCCCTGTGGGATTCCAGTATAGAACTAGTAAATTTTAAAGTAGCCGTATTGTAATGGAGCTATCTCTTTTGTTAGTATTAATTCTTCCTTTGCAGTCATTATTACTTATAATTTCTGATAATTCAGGATTGGAAGCAAAATATATTACATCAGATTCGATTTTTGTCAACATCGGAGAACGTTGCAATGTGGCTGGATCAAGGAGATTCTGCAATCTCATCAAAAAAGATAAATTTGAGGTATGAAAACATGTCATTGACATGGGTGCAATGGCCTTTTTTCTGGTAATCATAATTTAAAATTAAAGTCACTGTGTTGTATGGCATGATCTTTCATTTTCTCTATATGCATGCAAATTGCATTGTGGTGTTCATGCACTTTGGCCATCAGGATCTAGAATCATGTTGTTGCTAGTCAGTTGTTGCATTTAAAGGAAAACTCCGACTCCAAAACAAGTTGCGCTCGGCTGATAAACATGGTCATGCAAATTTTAACTATCAACTCCAAACTTAATTCTCTTGTCAGTGTGACGAGAAATAACTTTTTACAAATATATCACAAGAACCCCGACAAGACGCCCACCGGCTACCGTGCACTTAGCTTCATGATGAGCAGCTGAGATTGGTGATATGCTGTTCACGCGCTTCCATGACAACCAGGTAATCTATTGATATCAAGCACAAAAGATGCATTGAAATTCTCATGCGCATCCATGATGGCAGTTAGAATTGTGGCGGGAAACAGTGAGAAGAAGCAGGTAATGGCGAAGGTCAGGCTGGCTGGCTGAGAGTGAAATGATAACCTTTCAGATTTCGTACAGACGAGTGTGTGACATAGGAGATAGAACTCAGCATTGGTCATAGAATCGCTGCTTAATTCGACCTAGGGTCACTTAGTTTTGGGTCGGAGTATTCCTTTAAATGTCATGGCTTTGACTTAGCTCTCCTAATTATGGGAGAATGCATCATACATGCAAGGCTTGCTTGAAAAAAGCTTCCGTATAGCTTGCAACAGATAAACGGATCTTGTAAAAGGTGGAAAATTACAATTAAATTAAATTCCAAAGTCATGATAAAGTCTTCAGACAAAATTGCCTTTTCCAGATTCCAAATCGAAGATTAATTTTATCAGGGTGTTCAACAATAATAGAAACTGTCAGGTGAGAGGGAAGGCACAGTTATACCTTAGAGGACATGGATTAAATTGTGCCATTAGAACTCCCTAAATACACTCAGTTCATCAAAATACACCAGTTTTTTTGTATGCAACAGATGTTAAGGCAATGGTAGGACATACAAGATTTTCATATTGTGGCCTAGAGTAATCCCCGGGCTGCATAAAATGAGTTATGGCTACAATAATGTGTCTCATTTTACTTGAGTCAATTGCTTGTTACCCCTTCTTGTACAAGGCACCGTTTCATCTTTCAGCTCAGGTTACTTCTTATCAAGTTGTTCAAGGAATTCCTTGCTATTGCTGAGTTTAAAGTCAATATTGAGCCATCTAGTTTTCCTAAGATTTTTGGTGGTGATTTTCGTTTGTCTCTCGATTCCAGCATTCTGTGCTATACCTCTACTTTGGTACCATAAATCCTCTTGTATATGCCTGGGATGTTTATTTACGTTTACAAGTTGTTGGAGGGGCGTTTATTAGAGGGGGGCATTTATTTAAAAATATTTTTATAATGATCTCCTGTAATTTTTTTAAACAATGTTTTGATTATTATAAGTTTCCATTAAACAAAGTAATTTAACTTCTTTATAGTAGCTACCACCTGAATATTATGTCAACAGAATTTTCTGCGATCCATTAGGATTTAAAGTCCAGGTTTGTTCCTTCTATGTTGCTTCTGCAGAGATGGATTCTGATGAATGCCTCCTCTGGGGCGAGGCATTTAAAAGAGGGGGCAATGAATAGAAGGAAGCGTCTATTCAATAATTTTCGCTTCTATGGGGGCGTTTAGAAGAAGGATACTTCATCGTACATGAATGTGTGGTGCTGTATTTTAGGATGCACTGGCTGTAGCAAAAGTTCAAGTTGAGTCTGGTGCCCAGGTACTTGATATCAACATGGATGAGGGAATGTTGGATGGTGTTGAATGTATGACAAAATTCTGCCGACTCATTGCATCAGAACCAGATATATCACGGGTACGTATAGCGATCAGGTTGCACTGAGATCTTTTACTCAGTGAACTTAAAGGGAACCCGAGGAAAAAAATTAACCAAGTCTAGATCCACTTACCGGTCCATAAAACAAACGTCGGCGTAATAATTTCTATCTGTAAAGCGCACCGTTACCACGAAAATACTGTTTTTTCACACATGCTTCCCAGCACTTCCCTCTCCATCAGGGAAGAAGCTTGACTTCTGTGTGACGTAAATTCGTGGCTTGTCCAGGTCAAAATGGTATCCGCAGCAGTGACGCGAACTGTTTGGTTAGCTGCATGTAAGAACAATACAGTAGGTATACTTACATGCAGCTTTTTGAGGGTTGATTGAAACAGTCTAGTCGCTCGGTAACTTGCTCAGCTTCCTCCATCGGTTGAACTCCTTCAATAGGCATAATAACGAAATATTTCCCTATGGGCAAGTACGTGGCGAGGAACAAGTTGGTTTAGCCGGGTCACTCATCTTGTTTCATGCTACAGAAACTCCATCACCAAGCTTTTCTCATCTCTTCGCACGCTAACCGTCTCCAACCAAGCACGCCAAGCAAAGATGAGCAGGCGACCTAAGAAATTCGGAATTCTGCATTCGAACAATAAAGTAGCGTTTCATGTAACGGGCATTCCCTCAAAACATGTGAGAAAACTTTCACATGTAACAGGGCATTTCTTGTGGAAACGTGAGCATAAGCTGGTGCAACTGTATTCATGCTCGCTTGTTAGTCAGACCAAGGTTATTTTTTATTGCTTGCTTCATTTGTTTTTTCCGTTTCTTAAGGGAAGAAATTCTAGCGGGCATTAAGTTTCACGTTTTACCTTCTCGGCCTTTTCGCGGGAATTAATTTTCATGGCACATGCTAAACTAGGTATTTCTGAGCAAGGATGTACATCCTTGTTCTGGGAAATATATATATGCGCTGCTAAAGCTCTTCGTAACTTCAGTGAAAATAAAATTTTAGTGTACTACACTTACCACTATAAGAGATAGTACGCTTAAGTTCAAAAGGTAATTGATAAAGAATGCATGTTTTATTAAGCTCTCGGAATTTTCAGAGGTACAAAAAGAAATTCAAAATTCGCGGTTTTGGCCAAAAGCCGCGAAATCTGCAAAGATCTCTTCCCGCAAAAATTTCTTCCCTCAAGGTATGCACTTTCATTGGTGGAATCTTGGCTTACTTTATATTGTATGAAAATTTCGCGGTTTCGAGTTAAAAAGCAGCGAAATTAAAATGCCGCGAAAGAAGAATTTCCAGCTCAACTGCGAAATCAAAATGCCACGAAAAATTGTACTAGAGCCAAAAACGAAATTAAAATGCACCAAAAATCAGGGTTTTAAACCGTAAAATGTTTTCTTTGCTTATATTTGGTGAAAACCAAATCAAAATACACCACTCAAGTTATTTCTGCTTTCATTTTTGACTTAGACCGGGAGAGTGAAATGCAGCGAAATTCGTATTTTTACCTGAACCGCGAAATTAAAATGATTGCGAAATTTTCATGCCATAAAGTATTTAGTGAAGTGTTGTTAGATTAAAGTTTTTTTCCAAAACTACTCTGTACCGAAACGTTTTGAGTGAATGACAACCTAGTCGCGGTGTGTGCATAATCGAGTTAGAAATATCTTCCTCTCTTTGACTTCCATCGTCTCATCATTGGGTGTTTTGCTTTTGCATGGCTCAAAGACGCAGGGCAGGATAGTTCCTGGTGAAGCCATGTCTCCCGCTTACCTGTGAATGCCCCAGCTGTTATGACATTTGTTGGCGTTTGTAATTATTACGCAACTTTAACAATGCGATTTGCAATTGACATGCACTCCGCTATTGTCTTTTGTGAATAGGGGGAATCCATACTCGCGTAACAAAAAACGCGCTGTATTTTTTTGTATTGAAGGCAGTATCTCCTCCATTTGCATTTGAACAGTGGAGAGAGAGTGAGCAAGAAGCAGACAGCGAGTGCTGTTCGCAATTGAAGCCTAAGCGAAGAACAGCGGATTATGCGCAACATGTGCCGCCATGCTGTCCTTCGGAAGCTGTGCCTAGAATTAGCTTCAACAAATTGACGTAAGTAATTATTCGTAATAATTAAATTCTGGCCGCCAATGCGAACTGTCCTAAGTTTCTGATACTGTCGATCAAGGTAAATGATACAAGTTTGGAGAGTTGAAATAACAACACGAAAGATTAAGAACAGTCTCCATCGTCGTTTTTTATGTTGTGTTTAATGGGATTTATTTGTTTTTGAACCTCGGGTTCCCTTTAAAGAATGACTGCTCTTATACTGGAACTTTTTCGTTGTAGCATAGACTTCTGCCATGAAGTGCTGTTTAGTCATGCACGAATTTATATTTTAAAGGTTTGTTGTGTAATTTTGAGAATGATCTCTAGCTGTTGACTTATACTGTAGGTGTTTTCTCACCAGCTCCATGACCTTGATCTTGGCCTATCTGGGTTTTCTATACCAATTCATTTTTCATTCATTTCTAGGTTTTTCGGGTTAGTGGAGTAAACTTTGTCTGCAACTGTGCTGTGCTTTGTTTTGATTTGTTTTCAACTGCTTACAATGTGAACAGCTTAAGTGACGTCCATGTGACAATCCATTAAATTTGACTGTATGGGAGCTGTGTATGAAAATGCATTGAATATGGTAGCTGGTATGGAAGCTGGGGATATTTGGGCTATTGAAGATGCTGCATAATTATGTGCAGAGCTTGTTTCATGCTACACAGTACTTTCCATACATTCTGTCATTTTTATTGATGCAGGTTACTTTGTGGCCCTGTCACTAATGTTTGTATACTTAAATAAAGTTAATGCTTTCGACATACTCTTGAAGAGAAGCTTTTTCTTCTTTTTAGGTTCCCCTGTGTATCGACTCTTCAAAATTTGAGGTCGTTCAAGCAGGGCTAAAGAATTCCCAAGGAAAATGCATTGTGAATAGTATTAGTTTAAAGAATGGTGAAGCTGAGTTCATTGAACAAGCTCGAATCATTCAGAAATATGGTGCAGCTGTTGTTGTGATGGCGTTCGATGAGGAAGGACAGGTTGGTGTGATTGAGTTATGTTTTTCAAGCATTGATGCTCCAACAATTCTCACATTCATCAGTGATAAGCACCTGTGATGCTTTGTGAAGACTAGCCGTTGCTTTTGAAAGTGATTCAAAGTCTCATTGGAGATTGCGTCTCTAAATTTTTCAAGTATGGGAATCTTATATTATGTCAGTAGTTGCTCTGTGTACGAAGTAATCTTGCTCCATTGACAATCAGGGAGAAAGCAGAAATGGGCAACCATAGGCCTTGTTTTTGAAGAACTCCTTTAATTCGATAAGAGGGTTTGCTATTGGCTGTATGTATTGTAGATAAGCTGAAATTAAGATGTCGTCATAGTTACAAGATGCCATTTTAGACCAAGTCATTAGCACTTTGTGATTTGCATTTATTGATGCAATTTAGACTTAGTATTTCCTGAGCAGTAATAGAGGGATCTCTAACTGAAGGTTGTATGCTTTGTTGGTATCCCTTAGATTCAACGTTTGTGGTTTTAAGGATGAAAATACTGTTGTATTAGATGTTACCACCCTATGTTGGTGTTCCTTAGAAAGGATACGTGAATCAGGGAAAATAACTTGGGAAGAGAAGTTTGGTTTACAAAATATAGTTCTCGTGTGATTCCAGTATGTGGGCGGGCTACTTGCCTAGATCAGGCAAACAAAGAGTTACTCAAATTCATACTCGAAAAAACCGATTGAGACTTCAATCTATTGTTCCTCAAACATACAAGTTTAACGTATACACTACATACTTGAGCATGCTTCGTGCTTTGTCTCGAAAGACCTTCTTAATAAGTGTGCCAAGACTGACTACACTACATAAAACAGGGACGGATCTAGCACGGTGTAGTGATGTACGCAAAAAAACAACTGCGAACTGATGCAAGTGACGGAGGAAAAAAAAAATGCTTCTTCGTCACAACGACAATCAATTGGCAACCACATTTCACCAAAATGTATTTTCTGAAAGAAAGTTATCTTGAATAAATCGGCAACTGCTAGCTATTACAATCGCACAATTCATTTCCTGCTGTTGCGACATGCAAACTACAGCATCACATGCTGAGCTGCCGTATGATCATTCTTCACTCACTCAAATATTCCCAAACCTGAGTACATGAGATCCCCATGTTCACATTCACAGGATAGGTTCCCAAGTGATTATCAAGCAGAAAAGGCGGTTAGTTTATGCGCAGACATGTACGCAGAATCACTAGCCATGTACGCAGAAAAGACTGAGGTTTCACGAATTTTCTTTATGCAAAACGTTCACCTCAGTCTTCATCAAGATTAGTGTGAAGATGGAAAGTAATCGAGATATATATAATTGAACTCTCATCGATCAGGCCATTAGAGTTGAAGACACGTGAACAAAACAAACACGTGCTACCTTGTTCGTTTCGAGCGAACACCACATGTTATCATGGATCTTCGTAAAGGTTGGGCTGATTAGAAGGAGAAAACAGAGTTGTGGAACATATGAGATGACATTTGAGGAAACTGAAATACAATAAAAATCCAGCTACAGATACGCAACAAGGCTGAGCTTTCAGAACTTCGTGATGTAATCGTCTGAGTACGTCGATTACCTCTAGATCCGTCCCTGTAAAAAAGATGATTTCTTCTCTATCTGCTTTGACTTTTATATGCTGTGTTTCTGTTATAGGCTGTTGACACAGATAGAAAAGTTGCCATATGCAAGCGTTCATACGACATCTTAGTCAATCGTGTGAACTTTAATTCAAACGACATTATCTTCGATCCTAACATCCTCACCATAGCAACAGGCATGGAGGAGCACAATATGTATGCTATCAATTTTATTGAAGCAACAAAATTGATAAAGGTGAACCAATTATATTACTTTCTGTTGTAGTTCGATCTGCTTGACCTCTGATTGACATAGAAGCTATTAAAATATTGAGCATGTCTGTATTCTGCATTCTGACGTGCTATAATAAGTTAGTATGCGCATTATATGTGAATATACGACCACAGTGGTTAGGGATTCATGCCATCTTGTTTAGGGCTTTCCTCATCTGTCATGATGGATGGAAAATCCTTATGTAGGACTGTTATGAATATTATGATATGTGAACCTAAGAGCGTGACATTGTGAATGTGTTTTCGACAGTATTGTGTATCTTATGTTTCAGGAAAAATGTCCAAATGCACGTGTTAGTGGTGGTTTGTCTAACCTGTCCTTTTCGTTTCGTGGTCATGATGCCATTCGGGAAGCCATACACACTGTCTTCCTTTACCATGCTATTAAAGTAAGTTACATATTCTGATCTTGTTGCAGAACTGTCATGCAGTTTGCAACAACTTGTATCAGGTCCATACGTGTTCTAGGTTTGAAAACCAACTCAGAAAAGATACTTAATTTTCTCAGATTTTTCCTGCAACTGAAGTGCATGTAAATGAAATTTTGTTGAGTCGGGTTCTATTGTTATATCAATTGTTCTGTAAACTTTGATATATTATCAACCAAAAAATGGTTACCCATTCTTGCACGGTATAAAAAATTGTTCGCAAGTAAATGATCTTATCTGGATAGGTTTTATTGAAGTTTTAACACAACATATTGTCATTTGTTCACTGCAGTTTTAGCTTCTCTTTGAGGTCATTTATTGCTATCACAAAAGTAGACTTGACCGTAGCTATGCACAACAAAGCTTTGTGTTGTAAAATTGCAGCACATGGTACACAATGTGCATATTTAAGACTAATTATTCCATGGTACGTATTAAGCATGATTTGAATCAGCATATGGAAATCCAAGTTCTTAAAGTGTTTTCTTCCATGTGGACTCATGAAGGAACAAATGTTAAAGAACCTGTAGAGTGATGGTTGTGAAGCTTATTTGGAAAGGAAAGAGAGCTAATTAGTTCAAGCTAAGAAAATCTTTGTTTTTGTCTATTCACCACCTTTATGAAGCTGCCATTGGCTCTGTGCATTGTTTTACATGTATTATGTTTGTTTGACAGCAGTTTATAGAACTTTGTTTCATTTTAGTGCTTTGTCATCTGTTATTGTTTTTTATTACTTGCAGAATGGTTTGGATATGGCTATTGTGAATGCAGGTGCAATTCCAATTTACGATGATATACCAAAAGATTTACTGCAGCTGTGTGAAGATTTGATATGGAATCGTGACCCTGATGCCACTGAAAAAATGTTGCTGTATGCGCAGGTGATTTACATTGCATGCAACGCAACCACTTTTGATGGCATTTTTTCTGTCTGATGCCATTTAGAGAATGGCACCATGCTAGTCCATGCTCATGCATAACCTTTAAAGGGTATGGTATAATCAATGTCTTTTGGCACAGCCATGTCTCACCCAGAGTAGAATTACCCCCTCAAAGCATTTTATTTTAGAGCACCAACTGACAAAGGTTTAGAATTACCATGGATTTCTGAAGTAAGGTTGATATATTCAAACTCCATGTTTGCCAGATTTCGTGATCCCAGATTGTGCTATCTGTCGAATGCATGCACGTAAATAATTAGGCCAGAATTCATATTTTTGGATATTTTTGGTAGTGTTTATTTGCAAGTAAAACATTGTTTTGTGTAATCTAAATGCCATTTTGATAAAAACCAAGGAAAGAATGATTTTGAACGCTTCCATCCAGAGTTTGCTCTTATGATTTCATCAGTGGTGATGATGTCATCGGACATTTTCCTTATCGCACACTAAAGTTTATTGTCCCTACCTTGTTTCTTCCATGGTTTTTCCCCATTGAAGGTGTTTTCTACAGTTTTACCCTGGGTGAAGGACATTTACCTAAGTAATGCTTGAATGAAGTAGGGTTAAACCATGAAATTCAGCAGTAAACTATGAAAAGTCATCACCCTCTTCCGTTGACCATCTGCTCCTAAAATTTGCTTTGTTAATTTTGCTGTCACTATTTCTCACGCTGATGGTGATTGAAAGCTACCAAAAGCATTTTGAATTGGTTTGTGGTATAGTTTGTCATTCAGAATTTGAGCGATATGCTGCTTTATTCTTGAACTTATGCCTGTATTGCTGTATGTTTTATTCCTATGGAGTAGTTCATTGCTTGTTGTCTCCCTTCATGGCCTATGCTGGTAAATCTGATGCGAGTCTTAAATCTTGACCAAGAAAGCCGTATATAATGTGTTTAGCTTGAACTTGTGTGAGTCAAAAATTTGGTGTGGATTTCCTCAGCCACTTCTACTCTCATGTACCTGTTTTCATGTAATGTCGGTATTCTGGGTTATCATATGATAAATTTTGAGTCCACACTTCAATTACGCTATGATGCGACGTGTCATGCTCAATTTCTAGCTTCTCCCTCTTTGCTTGTAGTCTCATGGAAAGAAAGACAAATCCAATACAGTCAGTGATGAGTGGCGTCAACTTGGCGTTGCTGGTAGACTTGAGTATGCTCTAATCAAAGTAAGTACTTTGTTTTTGCATGCTGCCATGACATTCTATATGTTTCATACTCAATAACTGCTGAACAAAAGTAACACAATATTTATTTTCTTAGAAATTGCACTAAAATTTCACTGTATCAATTGTGCCAATTTTCTTGTACCGATTCCTACATTCAGTTTCAACAATTCACGCATACATATGTGCACATCTTGTTTATTTGTCATTCAGTAAGTTTCTGCCATCCTCAACGAGAAGACTGTTATAGATGAAATAATCCTTGCAGGAATTTCCATGCAAGTGAGTGGAGATTGTGGTGAAAATTGAAAACCAGGCCTCGACGGGAAAAGATCAATCGCGTGTGGTGCACCGCACGCCTTGAGAAAGGTATTACATAATGGCGTGCGGTAAAAAGCACGCCCAAGAATGACAGACGTGCGTTTCTGATTTCGAGCCTCTGGAGC
>JAOBRC010696451.1:0-10465 GCA_027575255.1 Scolionema suvaense | reverse complement strand
TATCTCCATTATTAGTGGCACAGTTCTGCGCTTAACAAACGAATCGTTCGATAGTAAAAGCCTTTGCAGGCTAATTAGAACAAAAACGATCCTGTTTATCAAAACATTTACATTCCACAAATCACAACCAAGATTGTGAAAATGTGAAGGTATCGTCAAATGATGATAATTTCAGATCAAGAACCATCAAGGAAGCAGTTCTTATCTTTGCAGCTAAGGAAGAACTAATGAATAAAAGAGAGAAAAGAAGAGAAATCTCAAATATTTGAAAAGCAATATTTTGAATTTCAGCATGCCCTAAATGATGATTTGTCAAATAATGTGTTCTTATTGGAGGCAAAAAACTTGACTTAGCCCCGTATTCTGATTGGTTGCGTTGACTTAACACTTATTTTTGAGTATAAATAGAAGTCAACATCCTGAAACACGCACTCTGAAGATGCTCTCCCTTTGGACAAGAGAGAAGATCAAGGACGAGAAGAGCCCCAACAAGAAGAGAAGGTAGGAGTTTTCCAGTGTTAAACACAGGACCAGTTGTCTGAAAACCCCCCAAATTATCACATTATTAACCCTATTTATACCGGGGGGGGGGGGGATTCCGCCACTTTTGCATATTCATCGATGTAGAACTTTTTTGGCTGCACCTTTTATGCCCATGTTTTGTGACTTTCCATAGTTTTTTATACTGAACACGATAGCATAAGTTTCATTTTCCGTTTGCTAGTGGATTTTGCTCAGCAAGGGGAGTTTGGAAGGGCTCTGGCTTTAAAACTGCAAAAAATTGCTCAAAATTCTTGCAAATCGTTCACTTAAATCTCTTGCTGTGCTTGATGTATGCCTTCTGGAATTACCATTTAAGTTTAATTGTAGTAAAAAGAGACTAATTTAAAAGGTCTATGAGTTTTGTGAGCAATGGACAAATGCAAAACATGTTGCAGGCGACGAAACGCCTCAGGGTTGATTTTTCTTCAAAATGATGCAAAATTGACGAAACGTCAAAAAGTGTACCTTACAGAACTTGACGCTGAGGCACTTCTAGAACCTACTAAAGGCCCATTTTTAATTTATTGTACTCCTAAAAAAATTTTTTAAAGCACAGTATATACTTCACGGTCTAACAGGTACTTCTGGGAGGGTGGCAGAATCCCCCGTCCCCCAGCCCTGGTACTACACCAGCCAAAAGAGCCCGGTATATATAGGGTTAAGTGGAAAATGTTTTAGAAGTTGTTTTTTAAATTAAAATGTTCAAAAAACGTTTTAGATTGGCACTACAAACAGGCAAGCTGGCACTTTGCATTATTGTAAACCTATTCATCTTCTATTTGCTTCACGTTTGATATCTTGAGACCAAAGAGAGGCCAATTATCGTAGATCTGCTTGCTACAGAAAAGTCAGTGAAATCAATACTCCTATTGCGAAATCAAGAAATACAGGAGCATCTATATGCATTGTTAGGACATCAAACTGCAAAACTGGAAAAAAGTTGTTTTACAGTTTTGACACCAATAATTACTGTGAGCAGCAAAGTTGAAAGGATTCTTGAACAGGAATTGACCTTAAAGACTGTTGGGCTAAATCAGAACCTCTCTTTTATGTGCTCGCTTGCTCAGCCAGTTCATGTGCAGATCACAAGCCAGTTTGCACAGTTGGGTGACGAGTTCAAAACAACAGATCTCCCGGAAATACGGAAATATAGATAACATATTTTTACAGTGATTAAACCACACTACTTGAAGCAGATTCATACTCAACAAAGCATATCCAGCTTGAAACAACCTGTCATCTCTTGACTTCAAACATTTGCTACTGGCCATGAGAGAACAGGTATATATAAATCGCTGCTTCATGAATATGAATTGAATCGCGGACAGTTTTGCCGTGGATTGTTTTGATTTTGGAGAGTCGGCCATGATTGTTGTTACACCGCTGACCACGACTTCATCTGGCCTAACAGTCTTTAATTCATCCCAAACCAGTTTCACCTACTTTGTTTGCATTGGAGTACTGCATTGGTAAAGTTATAAAAAAGTTTCTGATATTTTTCAGATAACCTCATTTTCAAAACGTTTCAAAGCAGTGCTTTGTTTTCCCAGCTCTCTAATCGTCATGTTCGAAGACAATTTTTCTAACTCTCCGATTTTCAACTTTCTGCCGATGCTAAAGGAAAAAAAACCCTCAAAAACAATTCCTACAAGTGTCATGCAAAGCCTGTCAGCCATCATAAGCTATGTAGTAAACCATCTTTAAAGGAAAACTCCACCAAAAAATCAAGTTAACTTTATCTGCTAGCTGCAAATGAGTACTCACAAATGATATCAATATTCTTTTTAGTTCCCACTTCTACTTCAAAAACGATTGGAATAAAGTTTCTGATCGTTAATGGTTTTCTGCTCTCAGCCGCCATGATTTCTTCCCTCTTTGTTCAGCAGTTCAAATGCTTGGCCGAAACCAATACGATACACATTGTTCTCTTCTACTACACCAATTCAAAGAAGTCTGTAAACCAAAAAACATATCAATTCAAATTTCCTGCTGACTGCTGCAAATTCTTCATCTGAACAAAGACAATTGACGTGTGTGTGGCAGCCACTATTATGCATATTTGAATTATGGCAGGAAATTCAAATCAATCGCATGTTGCTCACATTGCTTACTGTCTGTCTGAGTCCACTGTCTAGGCACTTTCTGGCGCTTTCTCTATGGTAGAGTTTTAGTACGTTTACACTTTTCTTTCGCTTCACTATGTTGGACAGCTAATTTGATATAACTTATCTTAAGCTACGATTCCACTCACCGGATAGGTTTTTGTGCCGTTTTAAGCCGATACGGGTTGTAGTGGAACCACTTTTGGCATGAAAAGTTTCAAAACGATATCAGAATGATTCTACGTGCCAGATAGCAGGTCAGAGCAAGTTGCCACGTGCAGGAAAATCATTCACAAATGAATGAAATCTTGCACTGAGATGCAGCGTTGCGAAAATCGCGTCGATTTTAATGGTTCCACTATGCGGATAGAAGCTATCCGATAAAAGCATACCACTTTCAGAAACGGAGCGGCATGACTGCACAACGGCGCGCTAAATCGTACCGGATAGGATGTGGCATAATGGAAACGCCCTACCCTATCCGATATGATTTCTGCGACGCTCCGATTTCTATCCGGCAAGTGGAAACTCCACTTTATTCAGCACAGGAAGCTCTACGAATAGAGCTTTGGTCAATATTTTGGTGGAGTTTTCCGTTAATAGCTGAACATTGCATTTTGCTACATTGACATTATCAAAGCCTAGTAAATTATAGTCCTCAAAAAGAATGCAAGCACATTGAGACTTGAAAAGCTTAGAGAATGGTAACTAAAGCATTGATGTTTCCTGGCAAAAGTTAGGAATAGGTCTTGCCCTAGGCTCAGATATAAGGGCACTTACCAGCAAGCGGGTTATTGCCCACATACGTATATAAGTTTGTGCTTTTCCCAAATACGTCATATGGGTCCAAACTCAAAAACCGACCAAGTGCCACATGATAGATTCTAGCACGCATGTAAAACACACCAGGAACATTGGGCAGGCTTCGCACACCCCACTGGCCAATGAAATGGAAGTAATTTCTTTCACTACCACGTTCTTCAAGAATGTTGCCAAATGGATCATACTTGTACTTCTTTATCACATTCCCAGAGTCCCCAGTTATGCTTACAGTAGATCTACAAATGACAAATAATGACATCTGCACCATCAATAACATAGCACAGGTTGCTTTGCCTAAGACAAGATTTCACGAAGACAAAACTAAAAATAGAGTTTTCAAGTCTACATAGCAACATTGTCTCAAAACACCAATTGAGGAGCATGTGCAATAGCATACATCTATTCTTGCCATAAAATACTGAAACAAGATTATCCATAAAAAGGCAATTCTAGGCTTTCTGCAGTAGCGTCTGCTCAAACTGCCGTCAAAATCACCATGCTCACTAAGGCCTTGCGCGCATAGATCTCTGACTTTCGCTAGTCGGAGATAGTAAGAGCTAGTCATACTTCGTGGGAAAATTGAGAAAAAAATCATTAGTATTTCCAACTAGGAGATTTTATCATTGCTAGTCAGGCAAAAGCACAGCTCAAAGGCAACACATAGGCATCCTTTGAAGTTAGCCAGAGAAGATTGCGAAAACTGATGAAGAGCAAAAGTCAAGCGCACGGAGCAAAATCTGACTAGCGCGAGCTCCACTCTTCTCGAAACAAGGAGCTAATTGGGGTATTGTCACTAGTCAGGCCTTGTCAGAATTCTTATCTATGTGCGCACAGGGCCTAAACAACTTCTCTGTTCACCTTCCAATCAATTCACAATCTATTTATCTGTGTGTACGGTACCTTCCACCCTTTGTATTCAGGCATTGAGTTTTTATTCTCAGATATGTCATACTTAATAACTGATACTTTCTTAAAAAAGAAAACCGTTGAGGGATTGATACATTGGCTACAGGGGGCGTATATATACGCTCTCAGGAGCAAAACCTAGCAGCAATCGCTGCATTCTGATTTCGAGCATTTCCCATCACGTTCAGGCAATGCCGATGGGTGCATCAGAAAGAGCGTCAAATTTTGTATCGATTTGAGGTAAATCGGCCGCCGTGCGGCAAATGTTGTACAATTTTACTTAAAATTCGTAGATTTTGCGATTTCCCACTGCACAAAACCCGTTAAAATATTGCAGCAAAATGTTTAACCCTTTCATTTCTGAGGTTTTGGCACTTCCTTGCCCTCCCCACAGCGGAGGGTGAACGGTCTTATATTTTACTCAATTGCTAACTTTACGGCAAACAGGTCTGGCTAGTTTATGTTAATTTCATATACCGCATGAAGTTTGAGCACAGCGAAACACAAAAGAATGCTTCAACTGCCGCACCCATTCAGTAAACGGTCATAAAGGGCAAAATTTTCAAAATTTATCTAGGAAATTTTGATGAGTTTCAACTCTCTGCTATGTGAAGGGCATGTACAGAAAGGGTTAACAAGGAACAAGGGTCAAAAATAAAATTTTGACAGATGATAGAGCACAACAAAAGGTGAGATTTACCATCAACATCACATCAAAAGCATGCTTAGTTCTGGAGATATTTGCTCTCAAAATCTAGCTGCTACAATCATGATCTTTCCAACTTTTCATGACGTCATTGCAGTCCCTTGCCACAAATGCTTATGTTATTTTCTGTCATCGATCTTAAAGGAAAACCCCACCAAAATATGAAGTGATTTTCCATCCATGTCATAATGGTCGCTGATCAGTATGAGCCTTGAAAAAAGATTGTTGCGCTGATGTGGAACGAATTTGGGGAGAAAAAGGTTCCAGATTCTGACCCAGAGAAAGCCCGAATTCTGCTAGAGTAGAACTCTATTTCGTGCGCTGCAAGACACGCCCACTGTTCTGCACTCAACGCTATACTGCCACAAGCTGCTAGAACGCCATCAACCACACCCGATATACAGGTATCACTGTAAGCAATGAATAATAAATGAATCTGATTTTATCACTGCCTGTTTCGTTTCAAGCAGTATGTATAACTCAATATGTATCGTGGGTTTCGTGAGGCAATATCTGGAGGAAGGAAGCCATTATTGCAGCAGCATTATTCGAGTTGAAACAAGAAAAAGAAGGCGTATTTCTAGAATTGAGGAGTAGGTATAATGAAAAGATGAGCATGAATGATGAGCCGTCGTTAACGTCTTGCATATGAGAGCCACTTATTTTTTAGGTGGAGTTTTCCTTTAAACATATTGCTTAGATGTATGATGAAATGAGTAAGACAACTGCTTACACTAATTCAACGCTGAGTACTTAGGAACCAAAATGCATAGATAATTTGAGTGTGACACCAGTGACATCATGCATAATTAGTGGCAAGAAAGTAGCTAGAACTGTTCATTACTGGACTTTTGGACCATATATCTCCAGAATTTTCAAAGCTTTTGTCGTGACATAAAAACTATACGTCATGTTTTGTTGAGCCCATTATCTGTTAAATTTTTTGACCATTGTTCCCATTTCAAACCTCTCATAGAGTGCATGCTTTTCACATAAAGCCTACTTTTGAGCATTACTGTCCCAGAGAAGGGTTCAATACCTTCGCATGAAAATGGAATTGGAGTTGGATCATGACCAGCGATACATGAGGTAAGGGGTAAGGACGTAAAAAATCAGGAAAGCAACCTGTAGAGTCTGACATGCACCCTCTCCCTCTATGCAGGGTACAAGTGCGTCTGTCGAAGACAAAAACAAAACAAAAAAAACAACCACAGAAGAGAAATTAGAAAAAGTCGACGGTCCATATTGTAGACAGGGACTCCACAATAACATAGTTGCAAACATCCCCACACCAGCAATTGAGACTGTAATACCAAGGAAACATTTTGGCTCAAATGTTAGTAACATGCATGAAGATTCCCTTCTTAACAGTTTTGTTTCCCTATTGCATTTTGTTTACCTGTCATAATTTCATTTTGATGTCAGTTTTATACTACGTTCCTCGCCAACTTAGAGGTTCAGCAGTGCGGGAAGAAGGCCTGGGTTTTAGTACAGTGTTAAGTCAGGGACGTCAAAACCACTCAAGTAAAGCAACTCCTAAAAGAATACGTACTGAGAAACGCCGAGCGAGACTGATCCTCCTACACAAAAATGAAATAACGATCTTACCTTTCTCTTCGCATCGTAAGGATCTTATAATGATCAAACGGAATACATTGAAGCTACCAATTCACAGAAAATAGATTTAGAGCACAGGTTCACCCAAGGCAAATTAACTGTTTTTGTCCCTGTCTTCGACACTGCATCTACATCCACTGCTTGTCAGAAAAAAAGTAAACAAACAAGAAAAAATTGTTTCATCGAGATTGAAATCTACATTCGAAACCAATTAATCAGTAGCCTGTCGTAACTTTTGAAAAGTGGTTTCTACGTCTAACATCAGTATCACGAAGAATCATAATTCCTAGTAAATCAAATTGCTTGCGTCGACTCTGATTGTAGAAACCACACCATCGTCGAATTTTGGTGGCAACAAACGAAGGGGATCTCGCGAATTTGTATGGTTCTGTAGACTTGGTTGGGAAGAAGTTGAGACAGATTCGGTTGAGACCGTAGATTAGTTGCAGACCATATTCATTTTCCAACCGTATTCACACCGAACGCATACAGTCAGCCCATATTCGTTGCAGAGATGGAAACCCGACCGTATTCGTACTGTGGGCTGTCACATGTAAAGCGTTGATTTTTTGATGAAAAGCCCTGAACAAAGCCCTGGAAGCTCTGCAGATAAGGAGAGTTTTTTAAACTAGATTAGACCCTACATGGGCTTATTCATAAGTCGCTAGTTCTTAGCCCTATCCAAAACTTTGGAACCTCTTAACCTGTGTTAATGAAACTTGGCAGGTATAAAGTATGTCATTATACAAATAATTTGGCATAAATTATTTTATCACTGACGTCACTCAATTTTTGCTGACATCATCAAAATGACGTCACATGGGTGAAAAATGCCAAAAGTGTCAATTTTCGAAAATTGCGATAAAAATACATCCCAGCTCCAAATAATGGAGTTTTCTATCATGAACTTCATCAATTTAATGGTATACTGTTCAAAATATATGTTTTGGCATTATTTTCAGCCTTTTCCTTCTTTGACACGCCAATTTTAGCCTACTGCATTATGACAATGACGTCATCAAGCGCAGGGGGTGGCACCCCTCAATTTTTTTCCAGCATTTCCAGTATCTTCTAGCTCAAGGTAGATCTAGCTAGCTAGCCCGATAGAGGCCATTTCATACTTACAAGAGAACAGTAGAGTCCACCTTTATAGCCTTTTCCATCACATTGTCAGATTTCATTTTATGTAAAAAGAACTTCTTTCGCCAGTTATCAAGACAAACACTGCCTTTTCAGGCTCAAATGTCTAGAGGCATGTCTAGATCGTGGAGAGCAGACACGTGACAAATATTTAACTAAATATTTAGTTTCTTAAATTTTGAGAGGCTCAGAGTCTTATAAAAAACGCGTACACCCTCTACTTTTAAAATCAATTTTCAGCCTCATTCGAAGTTAATAGGACAATAGAAATAAATAAAGGAACCTGGTAAGTTTGTAAGAAGTCAAGAAAATGATCTGTTATGGTAAGTTTAGTTGCAAAAATTCTGCATAAAAATTTAGTTAAGCTAGCCAAAATTCTTGCAAGACATTAACATATAGCTTGCATATACATACCTACAAAAATGAGCAAAAATTTTAAAGAGGGAAAGTATTTATTGTCCAGATACATTTTAGTAAGCTATGCTTTCCCTGCATGAAAAGATTTATATGTCATATCATAACTTTGACTCGATTGAGTCTCTCTATCTCACACTCAAACTGGAACAAAACCCCTGCCATAATCAAAGCGGGGAGCGAGACTCGACAGATTCGGTTTCCTAAAACAGATTCCCAAACAAACTCTCGAACCTGACTGGCCAGAACTGGACGGTAAGCTTATGCATTGTTCTAAAAATACCATCCAATCAAATCAACTATCCTGAAGACACGCGATTGTTTTCCGAGTCCTGCTTGAGAATATCATCAATGCGCATGTCCGCATCGTAGTCTTGCCAGGGGGTTGTAAACTGTAAAGAACAGACGGAAAGTACCTGAACGTACAGGACATACTTCTGACAACCGAAATGGCTGGACAAAATGTCGAAGAATTTTTTCTTGACATTTCTACTCTTCCCGTGAGAGAGGAGGATGAACACATAGTTGCTATCATCGAAGCTGCTAGTCGTTTATGACCCCCTGGCAAGAAGTGCAGCCAGACGTCCACTGGCCAGTTTAAACGAACGTCTCACAGCGAAATTATAATAATTATCCTGGACGCATCTGTCAAGTCGTCGCTCCTGGTTTCGATAATACTGTTGGCTGAACAAGAAGGCTTTCGATACTGCTGTGATAAAGGAATAAAATAAGCGATGGCTTTCAAGTCAAATCATAACTTAAAAGAAGGTAGAAAGTATATATATTGTTTAATAAAAAATGCTTTTAAATTTACTATGGGCCAATGGGCTGTGGTAGTTAAGTTTCTTAAAGGGGAACAATGGTCAAAAATGAAATTATAACAGATGATAATGGTAAAAAGAACGTGACAGACAGTTTTTAATTCGTTACAATAGCTTGTGTAGTTGCGGAGGTATTTAGTCTTAAGTCCAGCAGCTACCATCTTGCCACTAATTATTCATGATGTCACTGATGTCAAGCTCAAATTATCTACGTTTTTTCCAAAATACTCCTCATTAAACTAATGCAAAGGGTTGTCACGTTCATTTCATCATAAACCTAAGCAATGTGCATAATATCCAATAAAGAAAATAACACAAGGTTTAGTGTAACTAAGGAAATAGCAATGCTTAGCAACGGACTCCAATGACATCATGAAAAATCAAGATGGTAACTGCTAGACTCTGAGAGCAAATATCTACAGAACTTAGCAAGCTTTTGTTGTAATGTTGATGGGAAATCACATGTTTTTGTTGCACTCTATTATCTGTTAAAATTTCATTTCTGACCATTGTTTCCCTTTAACAGTTAACATAACAAGGGGGTGGGGGAGGGGGTGGTTCCACTCCTCACAGTCTAAAATTTTTTATAACGAAAAAACGGCTGAAGCTGTTGCTGCAAATCTTTGCATGGCTAAACAGAATTTACTTGTGCATCTTTTGGTGCAAATTTCGTCATCATAACTTATAACAGGGGGGTGTCACGTGACCAATTTGTGACAGGGGTTAATGTCATTTTTTGCCAAATTTTCGTTTTTTTGGTTATTATTTCACGTCTGTTCAACTGTTTTCAACAATTTTGGGCTTAAATGATATCTGTCAACCAGCTCTTTCAGAAAATGTCTAACTTGAAAAAATTCACGCAGCAGGGGGTTCAAAATATGGGGGTAAAGTCCAAATTTTTTCCATATTTTGGGACTAATGAAAATCAAAATTTCAGAAGATAAAATGTTTTCTTACTTGTGCTGCCACTAAAATGCAATGTTCCCGCCCTAATACTTCCGTTTCTGTCAGAAATTCCCATTGCCAAGCGTTTTCCGACAAACTAAAGTTTTTTGTATTGGTTCCTATGAAAAACTGTATGAAAAACTGTATGTAAACCTAGTCTTCAAATTTCAAATGTGTAATTGGCAGAGCAGACCACATGTGGGACCAAAATTTGGAACTTCTCCCTCACTTAGGGGCAAGAATACGTGGTCCAAATTTCAAGGCCATAGCTATAGTGGAAATTGTTTTTTCCGAGAGGGGGGGGGAGTGTTCCTATGTTGGAGTAGTCAAAAAGACATGTTATGTTAACCGTCAATATTCTATGAGCTTCTAGTACAATACTTGATTTGTCATCTGCGAATTATATGAATTCTACTACCAATTTCTGAGTCCCCTCCGAAAACTCCAGT
>JAOBRC010696450.1:0-17560 GCA_027575255.1 Scolionema suvaense | reverse complement strand
TACTTCCGCAAATCAGCGCGCCCGCCTCATGTGAAATATGGTTTACGAAATATGGTGCACATTCAAGCAGGAACGGGTAAAATTACGCAATTAGATGAGGCAGGAATCCCCAACTTGAGAGATGAAAATCAATGAAGTGCGTGTGTTTACTGTGCGCAGCAGATATGAAGAGTGGAAGTCAAGATGCAGCTAGCAGAAGTTGAACAAAACAGATAGCGATGGAAATCAAGGAATCTGTTGAAGATCGTAGAAAGTCAACCACTCATGTAGCAGATTGCCGACATTCTGTCAGCATAAACCCACGTCAAGCAGCTTGCCAACATATTTTAAATGGTATTATGCCGAAGCAAGATTTCTTCTTTATCGATTGCGCCCCGAGTAGGATGATTTAAAGTCTTCTCAACGGTGACTCGACTAGTACACGAGCAAGTTTTATTTTATGCTGATTAGTGCAGCAAAACCTGCCGTATTCCCACGGCAGCCATTTTGATTCACTGCCACACTGACGTCAAGACTTTGCGAAGCTTCCTTCCTGATGAAAGGGAAGCTCAGGGAAGCTTGGTTACAAAAAATTTGATTTTATGGATGTAGCGCAATAAGAACATGGAAATGAGAACGTTTTCGTGTTGTTCTTGTGACGGTAAGCAATTTGACTCCAATTTATATTTTTGCCGGAGGATCCCTTTAATTTGACATTATTCAGTAGCCACTTTAGCTGGTTTGCTGGTTGTGTTTAAATACTGCAGCATCAGTTTCGAGGAGGTTGAATAACATACTGACCAAATCTAAGTTCATAAGTGTATGATCATCACAGTTCTTTTGAATTTTCAGTGAAAAATATTTGCTCCGGCGCCATTGGTTCCTACTGAGTCCCAGTTGACATCCTAGGCACATGAATAGGTATGTTCTGCTATACTTGAATTAGTCTTGATCTCGACTGAAAGCATACACTTTGAGTTCGTTGATTCGCAATATAAGAGTGAGTTTTGCTTCTCCAATACATGTACTTTTCTATCCACAATCAACTTGGCAGACACATGGTTGACTGTTTCAAGGCAATAATCTGGGCTGCAGTTTGGGGAGGTCTGTTGACCCATAGTACATAAGTCAAATTTAGATGACAAGTACGAAAATCTTATACAGAATGCAAAGCATCTACTGTATAGGGGGCTTTCGTCGCAAAGCCGTTTATTTGAAGCCCGCTGGGCCATTGTGCCAGCATTATTTCGAGAGTTCAAGTCACTAAAGTACATTATTTTTACGGACAAAATCCTCCCATATGGTGAATTTGGACTTCAGAGTTTGGGGACAAAGACCTGTATACCACCTCTAAATCTTCGTCAATATGGCCCTAGGCTTTCTGAAAGAAACAGTTTATTTTGTGCAGTAAGTGTCACTCATCACTTTTGGCCAGATCTGACAACGTGTGATGGGAAAAACATAATTTCTCAGATATTTTCGTCAGGTTTCCAATAATTTCCAATCACAAAAGCAAAACGTTTATCGGTGAACATACATTACCTGGCTGCATTTCACTTGTATGGCATGTACCAATCAAGTTCAAGGAGAGAGGCTCCTACACAACAAAAGATGGTCAGAGAATAAAATGAAGCATGAAAAAATAGGCCATAGAAAATCCACATTTTGCATAAGCATTTTACTCTTTACAACGTTATAAATCTTACCGTGTTCCAGAAATAAAACACAAAGGAAATCATTTGCCTAAGCTTGGTCAGTAAAGTCAGGCCCGTCTTTTTATTCTAATGCTTTCACTATTATGCATAAAAATAACTTTCCCTTTCGATACAGACAGAATACGATAAAGGTGACTCCAATTAACATCTTCCGAGAGACTAAACAAACACTGAAGGGTTATTTCTCACAGGAATATTTCCGCAGTTGTTCCTATGCCATTTTCAAGCCAACTAACAAACTAACATTTCTTCAAATACCTACACCGGAAGCCATAGGAGAAACAACAATCTGTGCTACAAAGGGTGTCAAATATTGCCAAAGCATAAGAAAGGCTCTCACTCAAGGACATGAATAAAACACACCACTACACTGACATTTATGGCTACCTTGCCTCTTCTTTGAAGGATTGGACTACATCAGGCCTAGCCAGCAAATCACATTGTTTCTTGGATGAGATATTGCACTAAAGCGAGCAATACCATAAACAAGAATTTAAGCTTAATGCTGTCATGATAAAGAAAGCACAAGCTAGTTAGGTATGGTAGGATACCGCCAATAGACAGTGTTAATACGAAATACAATTTGACTCAAATACATAGATATCAGATTGCTAACTAGTCCCTGTCAACATGATAAAACATGATCTGAAATCACCAAACTCAAGAAGTTTTAAACCTTATCCACATACCTGGTTGTGAACAAGGCATATCAGCTTCCTATAATACAAGATTGGCTTCATTGGCAGAAATTTTACAATCATGACTTGACTTGAATTAGGAGGCAGCTGCCCGGATGGAGTGTCAGCTTGAAATACGCTACTTCCACAATCAAGTTGTAACTACAGTACAAAAGACAATAATATAAAGACCAACTATGTGTAGGCATACATGAAGTTTAGGCTGAAATTCTGCAGGCCAAAGAGGTTCAAGTTACTTGTGTACTGCATCTCTCGAGTAAAGCATATTTTCACAATATTTTCATGATAATTTGGAGAAAATGCTTGTATCCGATCTTTGTCTACAATTTCAATTACTGCCTTCAAATCCTAAAACAGATGTTTATGATTCAAGCCTTACTATCAGTATGAAAATCAATGCACAGTTTGACCACTTTACAAGAAACTACCAGTGCATTGAAATCTCTTACTCCTACAGTTAAAGTTTGACTAACTGCACCAGCAAAAAACACATGAAACGAAAAGGGATTCAGAAAGGCTTCGTTCAAGCCTAAAAAAACAGAAGACAAAAGTCAAGATCCATCGCTCAAGGAGTACGATTAAGTGCAACAAACACAAAAATCACATATCCAACACTATGACGTACTGCAATAATCAGGTTTGCAGAAAATATTATAGCCAACAAAAGGACTTTTGAGAAATATTTAATAATTCAAACCTTTCCATAATCAATGAATTTATATCAGCTTACCACAAAGCATGTAGCGCTATTTCTCAGAAGCATAATTTTCTACATGTTTAGTTTGGGTTAAAGCATGATAAATAAATACCCTCTTTCACTGGCATTGGCCGACATTTATCCGCTCAGTTCCAAAAATTAAAGGATCCAATTCTCATCACACCTATGGGAAGAATATTTCAATCAAATATAGATTCTTCTTTTTCCGGCAATAGGCGCCAATCACATCGAATTGGATTTTGAATCATGTAATATCAACATAGATCACAACCAAACCTTACCTGGAAAAATGCAACAAAAGATGACGTGTTGCGGATCTTAAAAGATCGGGTCACTTCCTCTCCTGCAGATGCCACACCGAATGTGAGTGAAGCACAATCTAGACTTACGCATGGCCCCTGTCCTTTCCCCATGCACTTCATGTAAGACCTGCTCGTTACACCTACTGCCAATATTTCTATATTATCCACATAGTCGATATTGGTCAGCTCTGGTGTAAATGAGATTTTTATCTTCTTTGAGCTATTACCAGCCACAATACCATGGTAGTGTGAACACGTAAAAGCACCATCAAGAGATGTTCGCTGAGAAGGTTGGAGCACTTGAAACGGAGCATTTACCTGAAAAGAGTGAATCGAGATCAGAAAAAGAGTTTTCCTTTACTTGATTTTAAGTTGCTAAAAGTTGAAATAAGAGATATCTCAAAATAAAGACAGATTCAACAAGAAACAAGTGTTGGCTGGAAGACAACAAGCAGCACCTACCGGAGAATTATTGACAATTTCCACTAACTTTTCGGTTGTCTGGCCGATGTCAACTGAGCCAAAATCGATTAAAGTGGTATGCTTGTTCCTTTGCTTTCCATATCTGATACTCAAGTGAGGGTATTTCCCTAAAATGGAAAATGGTGCTGCAGACGTGTGGCCATAAAACAGCATAATCAAAGTCAATAACGATAAAGAACGAAAAGAAGGTATCATTGTTTAAAAAAACCTTGAGTCAAGTATAATGTCCTATTGATACACAATAGCCAGCATAACAAAGCCATAAATAAGAAGTGGAAACAACAATGCAGAAGGGGAAACAGCTTTTTAGAATTTAATAGGCGGAAATATAGATGTGCCATTATAATTAGGTCATTCATCATCATCATCATCATCAGTCGACCGTGGTCGAGATAGGTCATTAGGGCGCTTCTTACGCAAACCTACTGAACAATAGGCTCATACATAAAGCAATCGATGCAGGTAACTTCTTGAGTTGTATGCGGTTACATGAAGAGCCACTAGTGATTTGAGAGATCACCCTCACCTGAGGCAGCATGGTTCATACTCGTTCCAGAGAATGCAAGGTAAACCCAGCAATGATCCATGACTTAGAAAACTATGATTACATTAGAATAAATGGCACAGAAAAGCAGAGTCCACAGCAAAGATGATCACCCCAAATACACCACATACCAGGTGTTGCATATTAAATATGAACATTTTAACTCACCTATGCCCTCCAATTTGATTACTTTGCAACAACCCTCATTTGCCATTTCACCAAGATAACACTCTGCATCAAGTTCATAGACAAGGGCAACCTATAGATAAAACCAAAAAGCAAAGCATGTGCAGCATAAAAAAAAAGATATCTCGAAATAAGTATAGAATGTTAATATGACGTATTCTTTACAAACTAGTGCCCTAGAATAGTAGATTGGTAGCTTAATAATAAGTGTTGCACAAAAGGCACTGTATCAATTCTATGCCAGAAAACTATTGGCTGCCTAACAGGGCATGTTGCAATAAGCCTTTCGTAACACATTTAGACCGCTTTTAGAGTCAATTAGAAGACTTAGATGTAACATGCACTATTGTTCTGCTAGAAAACACTAATGACCCTAAATCCTCTAACAAACGCCCAGGGCGTTTAATCAGTTTTTTAACTTTTGGGAGAGACTATTATTAGAGGAGGGTGTTTATTTAAAAAATATTTTCAAACGACCTCCTGTACATTTTTGAAACGACGTTTTGATTATTGTGAGTATCCATAATGTAAATTAATTAACTTTATATCAGCTAACAACTGAATAATATGTCAATGCAATTTTCTGAGGTTAAGGGTACTGTAAGGGTTTATCCGGTCAGAAAATCATAACTTGCAAATTTTAGATATGATGTAAACAATATCACGCTCTAGCAAATGGAGCAAGTTCCATTCCAAAAGATCACGCTGTTCAATCACAATTCCCTTTCAAAGATCTGCTATCGTGCATCGTATTGTGCTTTCAAACAATGTTGTGGCAAAGCCGTGATCACATTCTGAAGGAGCAGTGATTACACTCTTAATATGATCATTACAACAAACAATCGCGCGTGAAGTTGGTGACGACTCCTATGTTGTGCGAAACAATCGTGCGGTTATCTGAATAGGACGTTCAGAGCAGATTATCTTAGAACAACCAACTGACGAAATTTCGTGATATATGCCTGCATAGTTTGAGCTATAACTCCCCTGGAGATGAACGTAAAAAATCGAAATTGCCTTCAGCAAGAGGACGAAACAATCTGAAAACCGTGTCTCAAAATTTTAAGTTAGGATGCCATACGCAGTTAAAGTTAATTTGCATGCGGCTTCGTCAATGCAAAGCTAAAATCATAATGTATCATATTCGAGAACAAAACTAGATATGAAAAATTTGAGGCACAGTTTTGTAGTCCTACGTATACTGAATCTGATGAAATAAAAATCATTTGCTGGGAATCAAGGGTTGGGGAATTAAAGTCAAAATAAGGAAATTAGTTATCAAATGAAGTCACGAGACACAGAAGAACATAGGAAATCTAAAATTTACATTTCTTTTACCGAAGAGACGAAATAATCTGTAGACTTTCACATGAGTCACTCAAAACTGTTTGAGCCATTAGTGATTTGGCCATTTTGACCAAATAGAGACAGGCGTTTCGAAACCCTTCCAGTATCCTTAATTAGGCCGTACTAAGTACCAGTTTGTTCCTTGCATGTTGTTTCAACAGAGATGGATTCTAACACATGTCCCTTCTGGAGAGTGCCACTTAAAAGAGAGAGGTGTTACTAGAAGGGGGCATTTATCAAATATATTTCATTTCTAAGGTGCCAATTAAAAGAAGGGGGCGTTTGTTTGAGGACTAACAGTAACCATGTTTTTTCTTATGCTGTACCAAAACTTTCACAGCAAATTCTAGCAGCTGTGCAGCAGATGTACACCTGAATGTAGGCGAGCAACATTATTTGTATTCCCAAACTACAAAAGGCAGGAGCTTATTATTTTTATTGAATGAAATGATCACACTGCAATATACAGCATGACATATGTATCTTACTACCTCTTAAAATCTATAATTCCAGTTTAAAATTGACAAGAAACACGATTTAACTAGCTCACTACCAATCAAAATTTCAGATCAAATTGATGGAAAATGATTGAAAGTCAGAAATCAAAAATTTCACTTTTATAACGTAATTCCACAAAAATCGTGGACTTTCACTTGACATGAAAGAAAACCTTTAAGCAACAATAGGTGAATTCATGTTCGCAGGGAGTTCCTATGGTTAACTGGTTCACATTTAATATGCAATCGAACCCAACTATCCTTTTAGCTTGTAAATTACTAGCGAGATCCTGCCTATGGGCCGCAGAGCATTATTTCAAGTTAGGGTCCATATCATTGGTCAGAGGACCCAGCGATGCTTAGGGTAACATTCCTTAGCACTCATTTTAGTAATAAAAAATTTTCCGCGAAAAAAATAGGGGGAATGGCCACCCCGCCCCCGTCTCCTCGGCTCATGCTGCCCTTTTTAAAATCAGCAAACAGTTGCTACTTCTGGGAGAAAATCCATTCATACAAAAGATGAATTCTTATTTCGCTTTCCAACTATTTCTGACACACATTGAAATCATCATGGATGACGTCAGTTGGAGAACCGCTTGGAACTTTCTTAGCACAACTCAAATAAGGACTTTCAAACTATTTGTGTTAGTACTGCAGTCTCATACTGCCCTCCCACTAATCCTACTCTACCAAACAACAGCCTTTGAATGCTTAAAGGCAAATTTACAAAACCAAAAGTTCTTCAAATGAATTACAAAATCCATAAAAACAACCGAAGCCATTGGCAGGTAATGCTAAGTTTATACAAACACAATTTCATCAAATGAATTAAAAAATTCATAAACTAAACGATTCCAAATTTACTGTGCTAAAGGGCAAAACCTGGATACTGAAACATACCGTTGGCTTGAAGATAGCTTTGACGGCGCAATGTGTGCGCGGGGCAAGAGTGCCACTTGCAGGCTTCAAGGAGAATGGTTCGACAGCTTGAAAGTGGAACTTGGTGTGAATTTCACTGCAGCAGGAAAAAAGATGATCAGTAAATATACACTGATTACAATGCCATGTTGAACTTTCATATGGGAGAGAAAAACAACAATACCACATGCAGCAAATACATTAAGCCAAATTTACACATGCTGCAATCGCATCCATGTGTTGAAAAAGTAATTATTTCAATCATTTTTTCATACACACTTGCAAGAGAATATGTGACACATGTGACTATATGCAACATGAGCGAAATAACTTCTTCCCACGTAAGATGAACTTTGCAATGAAAATGATTGTCATTGAGTTTGCGATACACTCTTGGCAACTTCACCTGCTGATAAGTCATTGTAAAATCTGACGGTCACTTCCAGTTGCCATCTCTGTCATTTTATTACTTCAATTATAATTTAACCATTAAAAAGCCCATTAAGAGCATCAATATTGCTTTACTTGGCCATGCCTAACAAAATTGAGCTCGTTCGATGGGCAAATCATAGTTGTACAATAAGCATGAACAGAATATCATAGCCACCAGTGTATTTTGCAATGAAAAACTGCTGAACGGGCTATCTTTCATAAAAACAACCAGCCAACCTTGTGTTGACAATATCGAAAGAGATCTCTACGGTATCTTGAACAGCACACATGCCAAAGTTGACTGTGGAAGGTAGACGCAACTGTGCATCAGGAACAAGAGCAGTTAATTGCACACTGAAGTTCCCCTCCTGAAAGATGAAGCAAGTAAAGCAGTTTGTGGGTTGAATGCATAATTTGATAAGATGAAGAAACAACATGACTCTTTATGTTCTGGGCAATGACCACTTTACATTAATTATGCAAACAAAATGCCATGAAAGATACTCACTGGGCCCATACTGCCAAGAATCGCATGACAGTAATGGCACTTTGCTTTAGAGGTTAACAGGCATGAGAATACTGATTGGGTTATGCAGAGGAAGAAACTGAGTTGTAGACAAACTTGCTATAATAGTATCTTTCTATATTGACGGACTGAAATTGGCTGACTAACAATTTTTTCAGACATTGATTCTAAAAGCAATGAAATATTAAGAAAACCCTCCTCTGACTAAGTACGTATCAAACGTTTTTTGATAATGCCTAAGGAGAATTAATATATCGTCAGAGGAGATGAAAAAATTAAATAAAAAGAAATTGTTAAAAAAGTAAAATAATAGTAAACAGAACGAAAGACATAAATATTGAGTCTTCAGCAACAAAACATACACAATTTATGGAAATTTCAGCAAAAACTCACAGCTTTTATGTAGCTTATAGTCATATTTCTCGAATAATGTTAATTCAAAGTTCTAACTGGCTACACATATCCTGTTTTTTTTGTATTGAATGCTAATATAAACATTCTACAGAAAAACTTTGATTTAAAAGTCTTGGAGTGCTTAGAGTCCACTCAACCAACAGAGGCCATGTGCAAGCCCATTGACCTATTCACATTGCTTGACCCTTCAGGGAAGAAAGGTCTGCTAATCAAAATAATGCTAAAATAAACATACGTAGCACATAAATCTCAGCCACAGAAGAATATGCTGTAAGATACACTTTCTCATTTACTGTCTAACATAGTCCATGTTTATTCACTTTAACGCTTGATTTTACTTTGTTACATTTATTCTACTTTCTTTAAGGCAAGGTCATTCAACAGGCAGTGTAATATCCAAAATTCAAACTTGGTTGTCCGGCATACCCAAATTTTAAAGATGGAAGCCTAGGCTCTTGCTGAAATGGAATTCAGAACCTTGACTGGAAGAAATTGCCCTTGCTATGCCCCTTGAAAAACATCTGGGATGATTGGCCCTGATGCTTTTGAGAGAAGAGATAAATTTAGGGGTCTGCTTTGGTGACTGCTGAAAACAGTGATGCCTCTGCTACGCAAGATAGCAGTTCAGGAGACCTAGTGGACTGAGTGCCTGAAACATTAAATTCGCACAGCATGAGTTTCCTTTGTTGACCAAGCTGGGGCAAAGAGCACACTTTCTTTCCCTAGTCTCAACACTAGGAGCAGTAGCTGGACCACAGGCTTGCAGGCACCATGAGCTCAACTTTGCCGAAAGCGAACAGATACATACAAAGTTGTCATATTGCCATGACTTCATGTTTCCAGCAAACATACATAACATGCCACTACAATAATTAGAATAGCAAATGTCCAAGGCAAAGCTTTTGGGAATGCTAAACAAAATTCCCTGAGTTTTCCCTTAGTATTACTAAAAATCTACATACTTAACTGAGTTTTCCAGGTTTTCCCTGAGTTTTTTAAAAGAACCTTATTTTTTCAAGGTTTTTCAAGGTTTTCCAGGTTTTGTGGAAACCCTGCACATATACATCATGAGCAGCACTACACAACGTACAAGGGTAAAGGATTTCAGGAATGTAGGGTGTGATACACCATCCTGTTCAGGGTTAGTGTAAACTGCCGATGACAACGAAAGACAAGCTAACCAATAAATAACAAATGAGGAAAAGTCGATATCCCTGAATTATGTAGAGATCTCATGGATCACGCGCAAAACTACCCGAGCATCAGCATTTGAGGCTCTGGCAGTGGCTCTAAAACCAATCTCCAGAATGAAAAGATTTTCAAAGTATTGCAGACTCTATGGCCTTCCCCAACTGGCAATAAACCACAGTATGATCTGACCCACAGCTATAAGTGGACACAGAGTAAAACTCAATAGGAGTTCTAACCCTATTCCCTACAGAGGGTGGATGGAGGCGGTAGGGGGTTGATTTCGCCACCATCTCAAAAATGGGTTACGCCTACGGCTTGTTTTTTTCAGGCTTCTACTTATATGAGCTTATGCATATCATGGCCAAATTTGATGCAATTTGGACCATCCATTCACAAGATATCAGCCTTTTGTCATGTGACACGCGCCTGATTTTCTGCATTTTTAACACATGAACGCCATAAAATAGCTGAAAATGAAGTCTGACAACTTTAAGGCTATTTTTAGTCATTTAGGGCCCATAGGAATGTAATAAAACCAAAATCGTGTTAAAATTATTAGGCAAATTTCAGAATCAACTTCTCTCCTAAACGTTTGAAGGTCAAATTGACCCTATACAGAAAAGGCTTAACAACTGGAAATAGCTGCATACTTGTAAAATATTCATTAACCAACCCTGTCTTTTGTATATCTACACAGCCACCACTGCCCATGAGAATGTCACAGATATTTATGTACTTCTTTCCAGGATGTTTTTTGTGCAGGTTAACAATTCGCATATTATTCTCACAAGAAAACTAGAGTTTTATAGTAGTTGCTACTGTTACTGATATCATTCAAAGAATGACACTCGATTGCCCAAGCTATGTTCTGGTTTATTGAGTGCTGAGCAACTCAAGCTATGGTAAGGAAGCACTACATCGCACATATCATGTGGCTAGACTCCAGCTTTTTTCTTTTTCACAGCCCTTGGAAACATAGTGCACAGAGGTTTTCAATTGCCCTCTCCCAAAGAATTATCACCCCCTTCCCGTAGACCTACCTCCATGTATAAGTGTCTAGCCCTCGTTTTCACCCTTCCTTCACCCATTAGCCAGGGCATTAGCAGAAGCAGATAAACACTAGTAATAACACCTTATTAAGGATGTGTAGCTTGATTGATATCTGCCGTGCATTACACACATAATATTCACTACTTCAGGAAGAAATATGAAAGCATGATCATTGGTTAGTTTAGATATATCTGAAAAGAAACACACAAAGTTAAGACAATATGTGTGCATGAGATGTTTCAGATACTAACCATACAGTGTCAAATAAAATGAATATGCATCCCAGCAGTTTCAATTTTATCTAAATTCTTCTAAAATCCATTTTGCTGATATTTCCAAACCCCTTAATCCCCTTTGGGAAGGACAAGGTGCGCACACTAAGTGGAAGAGTACTACAAATTGACTTCTATGTCACAACAGCCTCACCGTTTTTTTCCAGAGATTTTTTCTTACATCACTTATGGAGTGAAAAATTGAATTTTTATCTGATTTACCAGTGAACTTGATACATTATCCCAAAATTTCAAAATTCGGCCCTCAAAGAAGCCAAAAAATGTATTCCTCAGCTTCTGTTGTGAGCTTCTGAAAAACATCCAGAAAAGCTAACTGAAACGTTGCGGGAGGCACTTTTCCTGGAAAATAAAGAATTTGAAGATCATTCCTGATTTACAGTCTCCTGTCAAAAACAAAATTAAGACGTGCAAAATTACTATGGAGAAAAAAGTAACATATGGCTTCTTCAAAATATCTTTAACCCTATCTGATGCGCAGGGGGAGGGGGTATTCTGACCAAATTTGGTATGTTTTTGGTCAAGGGGTCACGTGATTTGGGCAAATTCGCAATTAAAGGTTGAAAATTCCTGAAAGTTGAAAACTTCAAAATTTTTTTTGTTCCAGTGGAATAGTGTTTCAATGGCATAAAATACGTAACATGATAAAAAAACTCAATAAAACACATTTCAGCAAAATTGAAACAAGTTTTAGGTTTTTACGGGTTAAAACGTGATTGTTGGGCAAATTTGGGCAAAACACGGACTTGCTAATATGTGACATCATAGCTTCAGGAGCCTGGGGCGATAAATCATTCTACTTACATTTTTCTGAGCTCTTTTAGGGATAAGGGAGCTTTGTACCAAGTTTCAGCCCCATGCCTACTCTAAAACAGAAGCCAGGATGGGGGGGGGAGCCCCCTCTGTGTTCTTGAAGCACAAAAAAAGCCCCCATCAGATACTATTAAGCCGTATTGAGAATAACAAAACAAACCCATAACAAAAGCCACCACAGAAAAGCTTTTCCTTGAATAAGTATTTCACATTTTTGTTTGGTGTCCTATCTGGACATTCTAGACTCGATCGAAATTATCATGATATATCATATAATAAAAAGCGACGCGATCTACACACTTGCAGTACTCATGCATGTACTACGGGAAACTTACATAAGTACCAATAGAACAGCTTTGCTGGTTGTATTTCCTTTGCTTTTCTTGAGAGAAGAGTAAAATATCGAGTTTCTTTCGTCGAATATTGACCAATGTAGAACTCTGGATAAAAACCTGGAGACCCATGATCGTCCATTGTGCCTTATTCTTTATCCCAGAGCGATTATTTCATGCTTTGTTGCACTGACTCAGTACTGTTCCCGTTGGAAGTAAAATAAGCTGCTGCTCAGGTCAACTTTGAAAATACTTCCAAGTAGCATGTTGCAGCACGGGAGAACTTCTTTTACAGAGAACAGCTCTGATGAGAAAACGTTTGAATATTAGGAGCTAAACAGATCTGTTTCGATGCTACAGTTCCAAGTCAACACAACATTTCCTGTTAAAGCTTTCTCATAGTCAAGTGTTTGAAACAATGGTAAGGCTAAGTTTCCAGAATTTGACCAGGATTTAAATAAATGGAAGAATGAAAGATGTAGAAACTTGGCATAAAAGTAGCTTTTATATTCCTAATGGTAGCAGATATAGCTAAATTATCAGATTCGGAGTTCAGCAGGTAGATTATCACGTGGATTTAACTCAAAAAATTCATATTCAATGAGTTCCATCAGCAGCAGTCCCGTCAAGTCAAGCAATACTATATACATATACAATTAGTGCTTTTCCCTATACAGTTCGCGCGTAATGAAAATTTTGTGGCACCATGCCGATCACATTTGGGAGTAAGCACTAGTGGCAAAATTCACAATGTTCACATTATGCTTAAATGTTTGTGTTTGGGGACTAATTCCATGCAACATGTGTTCCAAGCTTAGTAGCAGGCACCAATTGTTCAGAGTGTGCATAGTTTCTAAGAAAATCCTTGCAGCAAAATCCTCTAAATCCCCCTCATGTGCCCATTTTGTCAATATATCTAAAAAGCCCTAAAATACCTTAGTAAAGAGGGTGTACGCAATATAGTTTTACATCTGATTTTACACATTTCAAATTCGACGTTTGACTAATAGCCATAAAATCTAGACTGTTATTAATCATACTAACATCGATGCTAAAATCATAAAAAATGATTGTGACAAGTGAGTATAACTTATGCGTATAAAAAACAACGTTTCATGATGCCTTCGATATTTTAGATATACCCCCTCCAACAATCCGACCTACATTAAAAAAGGAATATATAGATGATTTTGCACTCCCTTAATATATTTCCCTTTGTCTGCCTTCTTCAGACAGAGTCATGTGCAACAGGCTTCTCCAGATAATGGGAATATGCCAGTATATGTTGCTTATAGTAGGCATGGAGAGCTTTGTTAAGTGCGGAGGAACTGGAAGTAGATTTAAACTAATCTGTCATGCGACTATTAAGAAGAACTCTACTGAGAGATCTGTTGCTTCATCTAATAGGCGTAGGCAGCTGCTACAAGACTCAGTACCATGCACTAACATAGGGAAATAAAACAAACCTTCGTTAAAAAAATACAGCAACATGCAATTCACTCCAAGGAAATGCTCAGCCAATACTCAACAGAGAAAAAAATTATCAGTTTGGGACCCATAGTAGGATTTCACCCCTTCTCTGAAGATCCTTAGTAATGGCTGCTTTTGGTGCAGGCACAGTGGAAAGCAGGCAAGAAGCACCGTCAATTATGGACTCAATTCTTTTACCAAAACTCACAGAAGAATAATATTATCCCTATTAGCGAACTCTTGCAAATTACGCATCATTGAGTCACAGCGTACCAAAGAACGATGACATGAAACAAATGGTGTACAACAGCCACAACATAAGAAACATCACAAGCATGCCTGAAGTGGTTTATTCCAAAATCACCTGAAAATGACTAATTTTGGGCATAAACAACCATGCCCAAGCCAAACAAGAGTCATCACAGAATTTGGTCCAGATATGATCACTTCTAGTACCCTCAAGGATGCTGCTAAGGCTCAGTTAGAGCTTTATTCACGAGCTTCTGATTTGATTCAGCAAAGTTTTTAAGAAGTCTTTCCTTCGGCTTTTGATAAAAATTGCCACCGGCTCCTTTTTAATAAAGGAAATATTGAAAACAAGGTCATAGCGCTTCGCTATAAGTCCTCCTATGCTCAATATTTTTTCACCAAACCAACTTTAGGTGAAAGGTACATGCTGTACCTCCAAAACCGTCTCAGCATTTTTCGAGATATTTTCCAGTCAAAAGTTATAGACTTGTATTTTAAAACTTGTAGAAATTTTATCACGAAATTACGAGTTTTCAACTTAAATCACTGATAACTTTTGATCCAATCAAAAACAACGAAAACGCCGACAACATTTCGTGGAGTCTGTTGAGATCTATCATTGATGTACTATGTTGTATGTTAAAAACAAACTGAAGGAGACTCAGAGCTCCCAGAAAGTTGGAATTTTCATTTTTTCTCATTTCTGTTTGCAGCTTCACAGCAGATGGCATGCAGGTGATTTCTAAGGGTGCACTTTTTCAAAAGCTAGCCACCTGACGAGATTAAGACGTGGCATAAAAACTTTGATTAGCTTTTAAAATACCTGTAGTTCTAGAATTAAGATTAGCAACTATTATGAATTTTGAGGGTTTGCAGATTCACACCAAAAACTGCCAAAACGTAATGAACGAATCATGAAAGATTTCCGGAGCACCCTCACAATAATATCCGACCGCGAAAAAATGTCTGCTGCGCTTCAGAAGTGCCTGTACAGTTAACATTTTCATCTAGCTGTTCTGCCGATTTAAGAAGGGTTTGAAATGAAAAAAAAATCAAAATAGCTATATCTTCCCAATGCTAGCATTTAAACCCAAAATATTTCACATTCTGAATATTAACAAGAAGCTACAGGAAAACTTATTTTTCAAATTCTTGTTCCACAGCCAGTCTGGTACCATTTAAAGTCACGCACCCACATTGTTCATGCAAAACCTCATTCACCATTCTGCGTAGATCTACATACTCATATCATTACATATACATTGCATATCCAAACTTCACTAAAACTTTAAAAAATTGTGTTCCTGAATTTGCCATATGCCAACCTGAATTCCGAAGGCTGTAAAACAATATTCAAACACGTCACACTTGCTTTTCGAACATCACAGCCTTTCCCACAAAACAAGAATAGGTTATCATTATCAATAAAAAAACCAGGAGTGTACAGATGAACCACAATGAGCAAGAGGGACAATACTTATAGCATGAGAAAGTGTACCTTTTTCTTAGCATTCACTAACCTTTGTATGAAACTCAACGACATCTTCATATTGTCCCTAAACAAACAAGCAAATACCACAAAATGCAATAATGAAAGAATCTCTGAGTCAAACTGGAAATACGTCTTTCCACCGATTTATCAATTGAACATCATCAATACTCTATAATACAGTGAAACACAGTTCCATCAGGGAAAATCTATTGCTAAGTAATACTATAAGAGCATAGTTATATGGAGTGGTCCCTTCCTTGATTGAACCACCCTCGTTTATTCTGAAAGTAAATGAAACACTGTACTCCCAAAGCTCAATTCCATAATGTCAAGTGTCATAAATTACAACACAGAAAGAAAATATGTTGGTGACATACCTTTTCAAGAGGTCGGAAAGTGATTGGCAGCTTCGTGCTCATGCCTGAACTTAAAACAATAGGTTGCGGGTATTGCATGGTAAAGAAGTTGCTCCCAGGAATTCTAAAAAAATATACTAACACTATTACGCATGTGAATAAACAAAACAATACTGTAGTATGCATATTTACAATAGCAAATTCAGGTAGCTCATCCAAATTTCTGTTTCACAGCAGCTGAAACCTAATACGGAGTTCCATTTATCCGAAAATATTCCAAAAATGCAGGTTAAATGGCATCTCCGTCTAGGTTCACTGATATATGACTTCACATGTCACCACAAGTAACGCAGCCCATGTTTTGCCTAACTATGCCCAAATATAACATGTTATCATCTATAAACATCCAAAACCTATGTTGAATTCGTATCTATAAACATTCAAAACCTAGGCCAACTTTGATGGAATATGTTTTATTGAGTTCCTTTTGACACTATACCTCATGCTGTGGGCATTAAAATATTTTTTTGAATTTAAGATTTCATACAATTCTCAAATTTTCTGAATTTTCGTCCCTTTTTTGAAAATCTGCCCAAACCGCAAGATCCCGATGAACTCAAATTTCTAAAACATGATCAGAAAACATAATGATAAATGATAAAGTTGCAAATAGCAGTAAGGCTTAAAAAAAAATTACTTTTGAGCTAACCTAGCAGGCCTTGTGTCAGATGGATATAAATTCCACACGTAAGCTTCATAAAACAGGAAACCCCCAGCATTTAGAGTGGATCAGAATTGACATTTTCACAGGAAAAAAAAATCAAGAATAAACCGTGAGGCATGGGCTCTTCCCAGTTGAACTTTAGTGTATACCAGTACAAGTCTACCATCACAATAATACATCGACACACATTTGCACCCTAATCTAAACCACCACTTTCACCTTTTCATGTCTAGCCACCAAACAGCAGCATCCATCACAATTATGGAAGCACATCAACATTCATGATGTATTTTTCATATGGCAGTCAGGATTTTGCTACTTTCACTGTCTGAGTTAACAACATAAAAACAAAATTGACTGAAAATTTTTGTAATAAAGCAATTTTCAGTGCAAATAAACCAATATGATAAATTCACATGAAAGCATTACATGTCATATATTTATCATGTTTTTTCATCGTAAAGAATTCATTGCTTGATAAATTACTTAAGATTATTTAATCTTTTCTAGCAAAATTCTTTCTGGAATTCAATGAAAAAAGTAGTTTATGATAGATGCTTTTAGGCCAAATCCAACCCAACAAAACTAGCTGTGATCAGAGTGTTTTTGAATTCAGTTTCAAAAACACAATTTCTTCATAGCGTCCTCCCCCCGCTTTCTGGGGGGGGGAGGGTAAAAATTTTTCAAATTTTGGGAAAGTGGGCAGTAGGAAAAATTTTGATTTTAGGGAGGGGGGTTGCCAGGAAGGGGCAAGGTAAGATTTTCCAGGGGGGGGGGGGGTGAAAGATTTTGGAATTCGAGTTCAGGCCAGTGTGCATAACTTCGCAACAACTA
>JAOBRC010696449.1:0-25569 GCA_027575255.1 Scolionema suvaense | reverse complement strand
TCCATGTTTGATTCACATTAAGCTATGACATCACTTATGACCATCACTAGGGACACTGCTGGCCATAGTAACCAACTGGTATAAAGAATTCTGGAGATGGTTTATAGAACATATCCATGGTCTGACCAAAGAAATGTAATGAAACATGTTCAGCTGTCCTTTGATCGGGCACAATTCAATTACAAATATTCCCTAATTTCATTGGTCATAACCCACGTCATGCATCATTACTGTGCCAAAGAAAGATGGTAGAAACTTTGCAACTTTAAGGGCCTGTATCTCTTGAACGAAAGCAGCTTTTTACATGAAATAACGACCAAAGTTCTTGAATTTGAAAGGACTTTCCACCATGTTAATTTCATTTTTGACCGTTGTATTGCTTTAACCACAAGAGTCAAATTTGAAGGGTCTTGATCCTCCTACGCCGAATTTCCACTTGAGTGAATGTTGTGGCAAAGCGAAGCTTTCACCACAGCGAAAAATTTTGTTTCAAGAAAGTTGCATGGGATGCAACAATTTTTTTGCCGCAACGAACACGTGCAGCGCACATTTCAATTACTGCGCATGCGTCAAAGCGAAAAAATTCACTTCGCTGCTCATTTCAGGCATCAAATCATTATCATTCTGATCATTTAAGTAGTGTTTTATAGACATGCAGCACGGAGTATCTTTTAGGATTGAATGTTCAAAAACAATGCTTAAAATGCTGCCCATACGTCTTTTCCTTGCTTGTTTTAAAAGTTTGCTGTATTGCTTCTTGAGCTATCTACACGCATCAGATTACTAATTTATCACAGCCTGAACAGTCAACTTTATAGACATTGCCATTTTCAGACGAAACTATTGATAGTGCCTGTTTCAAGCTGGTCTGGTTTCATGACTTACTGACTTCGCATTTTCAGACGAAACTATTGATAGTGCCTGTTTCAAGCTAGTCTGGTTTCATGACTTACTGACTTCGCATTTTCAGACGAAACTATTGATAGTGCCTGTTTCAAACTGGTCTGCTTTCATGACTTACTAACTTCGGTTAACATTGGCTTTTGCCACACTTTAAATAATCCAGCATAGCAGCAAATGAGGACTTAAATAAAAAGTAACTGCATGCTCCAATTACCACAGTCTTCCACAAAGAAATGAAGTACAACAGCACAGCCACAAAAATACATGGATCTATTATATGGTGCATGGTTCTTCAGAAAGGATATAAAAAAAAATTAAAGGTATTCGATCACTTTTTAGTCCTCAATAAAACTTTTTCGTGTGTCTGAAAAAGCTTTGAAGTTAGGGAGGAAAGAATCTTTGAAGCTAATTAGCCTACTCTAATGAGTAAAAACTTTGCCACTTTTATGCACCTGAGGATGCATAAAATATGTTTTGTCTTCAGTCAGCCTAACAAAGCCACTTTTCGTCATCTAATGCCACACTTTGTATCTCCTATTTAAGACTACTCCAATTTGATTAAGAGAGACCATTGACCACCAGGTATACCGTAATTACCTGAATTATAATTAAGGTATCTATAAAGCTGTCTCAAACTTTTACCTGGTTTCAGGCTTCTCTATTGAGGCCTACTTTGTTAGCAGTCAAACGAACAACTCAATACTTTCACTACAACTTGAAAATTGGGAAACACAGCACATCAGAGAAAAATACTGCATTCTAGATAGCAGATGGAGTCTACAGGCAACATGCCAGCAACGACAAATCTGAACAAGCCAACAAACTTCATATTATTTGCTTGCTGGTCAGCAGTTGCGCAGGTTTTTTTGGGTCAACTTTTAGAATAAGTGTTGATATTGTGGCAGCAATTCATGAAAAGATAAAGATTACAAATAAACCTTGCCAAACCAACATATATCAATTGCCAGGTTCGGGAACTTGATCAAGAAAGAATTACCTGTAGGAGAAAAAGATCTGCAGCACCTGATAATGATACTATCATGAAACGCTTTGTGATGAAAAACTTCTAGTTATAGTAATCTGCTGGCTTAAAACTACCTTGTCATGGTTTTCTGATTGAAGATCATCATCTAGTTAGGCGAGAAGGCATACAGCACCATGCGCTAATAAAATGAATGGTAACGGTCACAGGTAAATCTTAATTAAGAAACATGATTACGGCACAGATTATGTATAACAGACCAGTAAAACTCTAAATACTACTCAGGTCTTGAATGACCACGAGAGGTGATACCCTACTGAATACCAATAGATTTTTCTGCGCGAATCAGCAGAACTCAACACTAGGATTATGCCCCTTCCAGCGATGTCCTGCCTTTGAAAATAATTGAAAATACTCTTCACAAGAGATGAATTAAGACAATTGGATCTATCAAACAACTCAGGATGTGACAAATCAAGCTATCATCAGATGATCATAATGATGGTATCAACTTCATGTACAGCACTGTTGTTTGCTATAATGATAAAAATATACCTTAACCCTTTCAATCCCAGGCAAAATTCGGCTACTCTGCTTCGAATGAACATACAGAAAAAACTACAAAAGCAATTCAAATTAAACTTTGACCTTTTTTTACCTGATGACTAAGCTTTGACTTGGCGCCAAGTTTGTGTTCATCTTTTTGTTGCCTGATCAAAAACAGGTGATTTTTTAACCAAAATATGTACACTTTCACTTCAATAAAATCACAAAGATAATGACAGGTCATGCAGGACATTTTCAATCCTAGTGCACCACAATGATATAGACAATACCAGGACCAAATTTGAAGTCATGGCACGCCGTGCGGGTCACAGGGAAAAATAGGGAGTGCATATAGCCTGCCAGGCGGGTTACAGGCACTGAAATGTTTAGTGATTACTGAAAATCGGGTAACTGCTACCTACTTCGCAAAACTATTTTGATACCCTCTTTGTGTTCCTCATCCCTGTCGTTGTCCATAAACTGCCACACACCTTCTCAACCTGAAGGAGTCACCATGAACCTTCGCATCTAAAATTGTACTATGGATTTAGTACGACAATAACATGTCTATGCCAAGTCTGAAGGCCTGACCATACCAATCAACAAGCCAGTGGGTGCAAAAATTTGATTTCACAACAAAAAATCAACTTGAGACTTACAGTCATCATGCGAGTAACACCAAGCAACTCCAACGGCGCCTGCCAGCAGCCCACCACCAAAGAAAACAGACTTCACAATGGCAATATCAGGAGAATATGTCCTGTGAGATGTCATTCTTCTTGCAAGAAAGCATCGAACTCCAGATATATGGTGGTTCCATTTCAATGATCTTTGAAGGCGCACACAATTCCGACATGTGCTCAAAACAGTGGACATTACAGGCCTGCTGCAAGCTATCTTATTCATGATGTTCATGTACATTTTTATACAGTTTTCCCTGAATATGATCGTGACTACAAGGCATGGAGAAGATTCCAAAAGATTACACCATGTAAAAAGTGAAATAATAAGTAATGCACAAAAAAATCATACTAGAACTTTCAACAACACCAAGTCACAGAATTAGTGGATTACAGCAAATTTTATCCTGAATCATTCATTAAAGAACAATGAAATATCTTGGATGGCTGAAAAAGGACAATCATGAGCAAAGAACACGACTTGCACCGTGAGCAACATAACCTGAAGTTAACTATTCACAAGGGTAGCCAAAACCCCAGAGAGGGATAACACTCTTCCCCTCTTGCAGGGTTATCTGCCGATGATAGGACAGACACCAAAAAAGGAAAACCAACATGAAATAGATGACAGGGCAGGATGCCTCATCCATTAGATTAGCAAAGAAGAATACGTTTACATAGCAACTAGACAAATCGTTTAGCAAGGAACAGACTAAACTCCGGCATTATTATAAACGAAATGGTCATGACATATTCATACCAAAGCACTGTCCAGAAATGATCATTTTCAGAGGGAAAATGGTGGCAAGAACTCTGAAAAATGACCTAAATGGAAAGTTAGAAACATTTGAACATTTGAATGGGGGGGAGGGCTGAATGGGACAGGAGTTAACAGGTGAATGGGGGTGAGAAGATTCAACAAAACACTAATGCACTGATCTACTTTACCTGTGATGTTGTTTAAATAGAGGGTGTCTACACTACAGAACAACATGAACTAGTAGTAAACGCATGAAATAAAATAGTCTAGTATAGTGTATCTATCAATTTGACTAGCTATCACTACCATCGAAGTTTGGTTAAAATGGTGTATGACAACCCCACCACGTTCTCCAACTCCCAGTACAAATCCAGATTTAGCTCAAACCCCACCTGAAGCATTTTTTTGAAAATTGCTCAACCCCCAGTAGGATGGGGGGGAGGGGTGTGGAAACTATGGAATGAGGGCAGAAACCACTCTGTAAGCTACGTGTTCTGGCCAAAAATAGCCACCCCAAAGGCTAACAAGATTATTTTAGATGAGACAAATGGATCACTACAATTCCTGTCATGTTTCAAACTATAAGAGACAAATAAATAATAAACAGAGCTTTTAAATATACAAAACAAGAAAAACTTCTTCCAACTTTCTTTACTGCTGCTAAAGAGCCACTACTAAACACCCAAGTAGAGTTTTCACTATCAATCCTGTTGAGAAATGGCAGAACAGCAATCCTCAGTGCTGCAAGTTTTTCTTATTGATTTTTATCGCATTGACTATTTGTTCCCATTTGGTTGTCTCACGACACATCATTTTCTTTTTCGTACACTTCCATGTTTTTCTGAAGAAGAGTTTTAAAGGAAAACTCCGACCCCAAAACAAGTTGCGCTCGGCAGATAAACATGGTCAAGCAAATTCTAACTATCAACACCAAACTTAATTCTCTTGTCCGTGTGACAAGAAATAACTTTCTACAAATATATCACAAGAAGACTGAGATACAGATTATTAAAAAACAGATTTTAAGCATTCTGTTTCTGTCCCACGTCCAAATGGGCTAAAACTCACTAGGTTTGCTGGCACCAAAGATACTTACATATTATCAGAACAACCCCTGCCAATAAAATAAACTTGCACTAGGCCCTGGAGAAAAGTAAAATGATCAACGTGAAAAATTATCATGTTCTGATTCAAGCATCAGCCCATAAAACTTATACATCAGCCCAGAAAACAAAAACAAACATCAACTTGCATTGATCTTTATGTCCCCCTAACTCCGTTCTATCAGTGATATACCCAATTACTTTTTTATTACCAGTAAAAGGGAGTAAACACTCAACATTTACATAGCCAAATGTAGCTGGAACTCAAACAGATAGCAGTATCAAGATACATTTCTGAACACATGTGGCAAAGGAGACCAAGCCTGACAAAAGCGGCATGTCTCGAACATTGATCAAAACAACTAGTTAACCCAAGCCTTTTCATGCAAGGCACGCTATTGTCATTCCCCATATAACTCAGCTCAATAGACATATCTAATACTCAACACTGACGGCAGATTAGTCTCAGCACAAGTGAATGAATTAATGGTTCTTTTACACCATATAAGGTGTCAAACACACGGATGAAACATAAAAACCTTCACGGAGCATGCGCTCTACAGGAAGCACAACACAAATCTCCTGAATAAACTTTAACTGTGTTGTTACCAACAAGCCTAAAGAAAACAAGTCCCATAATTAGTGGACTCCCGACCGTTAACTTAATTAAGAATCTCTGCGTCAGATCAAAGAAGAGAATAACACATAAGCCATAAGAATAGCTTCACAAATCAGAAAAACGCAATGAAGTGTTCTTGAAACATCATGAAAAAACCCCTAAAACAGCCGTTATTGACATAAATTGCCACGAGCATGCTGAAGAACAACATCCCGAGATATAAAGCATGGGTCATAACATATGCTTTGTTGTCCCTAAGATCCACGATAATAAGATAAACCATAGTTGACACATTTGGAAACAAAACTTGAAAATAGGCACATTCTGACATATATTACCACCTGCAAGCCTAACGAGATTTGAATCACCCCAGAAATGAACAAAAAACGGACAAACCGTTCAAGACCTACTTAGAAAAAACCCTGAAAGTCAAATAAATTGCCACCCCCAAGCCAAAAACAGATTGTCAGGAGACATGGCATATGGTTCAAAACATGCATTGAGTTGTTCCTAATATGCAGACCAAAATAAAAAGAATCAGATGAACATATTTTGACATATTTACAAAAATGCATGAAAAACACCATTTTTAGGAGTAAACTGCCACCTGCAAGACTAACGAGATTGCCCGGAGACATGGCAAATGGTTCATAAGATGTGACAGTTGCCTCAAATAATCACACCAAAAATAACAATAAACAGATTAACCGTTCATGACATATGTGGAAAAAACCATGAAAATCACCATTTTTTAACATAAATTGCCACCCACAAGCCAGACGAGATATTCAGGAGACATGGCATATTGTTCAAAACACACATAGAATTTCCCCTAATATTCACACCAAAAATTACAAGAATTGGATGAACAGTTTTACACTTATTTGGAAAAAAACATGAAAAACACCATTTTTAGGCATAAATTGCCACCTGTAAGCCAAAGGAGATAGTCCGGAGACATGGCACATAGTTCATAACATGCGTACAGTTGCCTCAAATATTCACACCATAAATAACAATACACAGATTAACCGTTCATCACATACATGGAAAAACCCCTAAAAATCGCCCTTTTCGGACATAAATTACCACCCGCAAGCCAAACGAGACTTTCAGGAGACATGGCATTATGTTTAAAACATGCGTAGAGTTGCCCCTAATATTCACACCAACAATGACAAGAACCAGAAGACCTTTTTTCGACTTATTTGGAACAAAACATGAAAAACGCCTTTTATGTACGTGTATAAATTGCCACCTGCAAGCCGAGCGAGAGTTTTCCCAGCTGTGAGATGTGGTCGGCAGCATAACTACTATTGATCCATAGTTTCACACCCAAAACCAAAAAAAGTAATGAACAGATTTTGAAATATTCTTAAAAAAACCCTAAAAATGGCCCTTTTTGGGCATAAATTGCCACGCGCCGAACAAAAATCTTTTTCAAAATTCCAGCTCCATCACTTTTCCTCAATTATGGATTGTCACATTCGCACCAAATTTCAGAAAAATTCACGGCGCGGTTATCCGGGAAAATGCGTTGGTGACAGACGGAAGGACGGACGGAAGGACATACCTCATTTTATAGGACTCTTCCGCTGAAGCGGGAGTCCAAAAACCTAGAGACAGAAGCTCACAGTATAATCGTTGATAGTAAATATCTGCAGATCAGAGATGCTCCCATTTTTCTTCACGACTCCATGTTCTGTGTTACTTTAAACCTTAACAAGGAAAGGCTTTGTGGGCATGGGGCGATGCAAATCGCTATTTATAGCAGTTGTATGGGTACCTCCTTCGAGGTGGACGGAGAGGTGATTTCTGGTTAAGGGAAGCTAAAAATGGAAAAATTGTCATGGTTTTGTCCTCAAACCCAATTAAGAGGCTTTCAGCACCCTAAGATCCCCAACTGGCCAAACTTGCAACATAGTATTTTGCATGTGTCTCGCGAAAAACTATCTATAGATACCAGCACAGAAGCCAAATTTATGTTTTCTTTTACTTCCTGATGTATGCCAGGTTATCTCTTGTCAAAAAACTCAACCTTCAAACCAAAAACGAAGTGCATGGATAAATGCAAAATACATCTGTAGATATCCTCTTACACATGGAAATAAACATGGCACACCTAGAGCATATACGAGCTATTTGTACTATTGATGCAGACTAATCTACAAACATAAAAAACACCACATATTTCAATAGTACAGCCATATCCAAAAGAAAGGTCTATCACAAAAAAGAGAACGTTTTCTCAAAACAACATCTTTCAACATTCTATCGACCAGAGTACTTAAAGCAAAAATGCCAATCGAAAACAAAAATACACGAAAAGAAAGAGCTTACAAAGACAGGAAATCTGATCTTTTTTCATGTGAAAAGCTTCAGCGCTGCAGGAGGTATGGCTTTTCACATTTGGTCAGTATTTTAGGAGATTGAATCTGTTCTTCCCAGATTATTACTTCGAGGCTTGTATGACATATATAGATGTTGCTCTTGTGTAACTACCCAAACCTTAAGTTCACTAAACGTCTGTGATGACTTTCTGAAATTGAAACTTAGTGTGAATTTTTAAGAGTTCCTGAGAAGGTTAGATTTTCATAGCAAGGATGAATAACAAATGCATGCAAAACGTTGGTGCTAGGCAATAAAGGATTTTGATTGAGTCCAGAGCAGCAGGGTGTTAGCGACACAATATCATTTCAAAACTGTCAGAATGGGAGTATGGCTACAGGCAATACCCTCACATGAAAACCAAACATTTTTATGAAGGTGGAAAGTCTGTCGCTAAGGACCGTAGAGTGTAGTACTTGACCGGGGAAGAACATTCTCTAACAAAAAGTTAGTCAGATATGGTATTGAAACATGCTGTAATTATGCATGCATGAGCTACTCTCATGCCATACTTCCTAGAAATAATTTCCTGTGATTGCTACATCCGACTGAAAATAGCAGATCAAAAAATTTTGACAATAGGAACTATCAAACGAATATCTTCATCTTGATGCTCAATTCTTGAATTTCACTATCCACCCCTAAATTCAGGTCCTGGTCAAAACTTTATAACTTCAATTTGCCAAAAAACATAAATATTATGTGAAGATTGAGTTATATAAGTATGAGATCTATATCGCATTATTTTTTACGTTGAATAGAACTAATTTTACCCAAAATATTAACATCTATTTTCAGAAGCCAATCGGGTACTGCCCCTTTAACAATTTTCTAGAATCAATGCAGACATGAGGCAGTAAAAACAACTCCATTTAGGAATTGATCTAAATATTCATAATACAATATATAATAATCCACTACAAATCTTCAAGAAAATAGTAATCACCTACGTGATTTGTTTGAAAACTGCCGATGCCATTTAGGCAACCTTTGCAGTAGCTTATGTAGAGAGTTCTTTTTTTGTTGAAGATCTCATACATGACAGCACAAACCAGCAAGCAGGGACAACTATGCTGAGAGAATTTAGGGTTCACCTTCCGCATGGGGAAATTCATGAAGTCAAAAGCAGATTTGAATTCTGTATTCCAAGTGGTCAGTCAGCTTTCACAGGCCTTTGTTCTGCTCTCTCCTCTTTAATAGCCGTCCATATGTACATCACAATAATAATGTGAACAACAACAACAGTAATGATTGCAGAACCAACAGCTCCATTTTCATAACCTAGAATACCTAAAAAAAATATTTATCAGTAAAAAAAAATTATCAATAAAAAAACTTAACACCCATTGCATGCCAATATCACTTTCTATTAAGGCCGAGACAATGAGACGTGTCTTGAAATCTCATACAAATCTCATTCTACTAATCTAACCTAGCAGGTCAATTCCTGCCCAACCCGTTATTTTCAGTCGCAATTCAATTCCTGGCTTCACAATAAGAACAAATACATTATCAAAAACCTTAATCAAGGCCACATAAAGCTGATTTTATGCTTTGATTGTGTAAATATGCCTACAGCTCTATAGGGAGACATTTCTTCAGCACAAAAATTGACATGTGTGCTAAATTTTTCTTCTGAATTTTGGCATTAAATAGTTACAGAAGTGGCATGCAAGGATCCAGTTATTGCTATATTCCCATGCAGTCTTAGGGAAGCTGTAATCTGCTCAAGGTTGAGGAGATACCACACAAAAACCAGAGGAGTGTCAGTGGACAAGTCATGCCACTAAAAGCCAACTCCACCACAGTAGATATCCCCTATCACGCAGAAAGATTACCAGTATACCACTGCAACAATTTTTTTTTGCATTACAGCACCTAGTCAATGACTTTCAAACAGGATACAGAGCAGTCGTAAATTATATGATCCATATCATGTTGGGCCAGTTAATACTATTTTCTGCCACATTTTGATCCGAGTTCTTGACTCCAATTACTAAATCATTTTTGCATTAGATAGCATCACAAGTATATACCAGAGAGTTTACTTCAATAACCTCTGCAGGCAGTATAAGAGAAGTGTGATTTCTGTTAATTATCGACATGATGAGAAAAATGTTCCAACCAAAGTCATTACATTAAGGCCCAAAAATTTCAGCGGAACTAATTGTGGCTGGATTTTCATTGATATAATTTTGCCGAAATGTTAAATTTTGGCGGGACAAAATTTCAGCCAAAGGTGTATGATAAGATTTTTTGATATTGATTGATGTAACATGTGACTTATTAAGTTCAAGAAATATACCAAAATGTTAAATTTTATTGTTTCTAAGTATATTTGAATCACTTCGAGGGGGTAGCATAGAAATTATAGCAAAATTGGAAAACTAAAAATTTCAGCAGGAATAAACTTCGGCAGGACCCTAATATATATTCGGTGGAAAAAATTTAGGTTTGAACTTTCGCCGAAACTTTGTCCCGCCGAAATTTTTGGGTCTTAATGTATGCTTACTTCTAACATCAACGGATAACACAAAAGTGTTCATAGTCACCTTCCAAAATGTAAGTCTTCACAAAAAAATAAGACACTATAGGACATAACAGCATCGCCACTGTAAACTTCAGAAGAGTCTTTAGCACATCCATTTCTTTAGGCCTAGAAAGGAATAGAAAAAGGAGAGAAACATACAGTATAACATGACTAGCATAGTGAGAAACACAAAATCACATATAAAAAAGGAAAAACCAGGGTAAAAAAAGAGTAAGCACTGGTCTGAGCAAGTTATTGACTTTCATGTAGTGAAAGGTAAGACGTCTGTATATGCTTGCAAAGCCTCAGAAGATTTAGGGCTAGTATCATTTAACGTGAATACTGAAAATGCAACCAGAGGAAATGAGGATTTGAGAAGTTTACCAGTGAACAGGTATTCGAGAAATACAGTGACTTGTTCGAACGTATCAGTTGTATCTCAGAGCCTTACCGTATCTCCATAGATGCAGCAGGCTTCTCCCTGAGACGCGTGTGCATGCTGGCACGCAGGCAAACTGTCACTATGAGAGCTATTCTTTGTCAGTCATCGCGCAGGCAGATTTTGCGCTGGTAAAAATTATAGTTGCCAACAGCATAAATCTCAGATTTCGGAGTTGTTTTTCCCAAAGAAGTAAAGAAAGTTCAGGAACATTTTACTGATTCGCAAGGTGGGGAAGCAGATATTGATGACATTCCTATTCATGGATCTTCACTGGAAGAACATGATTCTAGAAATTTGAAAGCTGTTCTTGATCGTGTTCGACAGAATGGATCGACATTGAATAAGTTGAAATGCCAGTTCAGATTGACTACTTAGGTGAACGTCTAACTCAGCGGCATACTGCCAGACAACAGCAAAATCGATTTAGTGCAATCCACAAACTAAAGAAGATATACGTAGTAGACTCTTGAGTATGGGGAATTACATTTCTACGTTGGCCCCGTCTATTGCTGTCCGAAATGAACCTTTATGCAAACTTACACGAAAGTGAACCGTTTTTCGCTGGGAAGACAAGCATGAGAAAGCAGTTCAGGAAATTAAGCCAACCATGAAGCCAGGTGTGTCAACTGGGGGGAGGAGGCAAATTCTGATCCTAGAAAAAAACTTCGCTATCCCGGAAGTGTGTTTGAGGTATAAATTGCACACACGAAAGAACAGGTTAAACTTTGTAGAAAAAGATATCTTCAATCCCAAACAAAAATATTGAGACCATTGCTGTAAGAGCTAATAATTATGAGTGCTGCCTGCACTATTGGCCTTGTGGCTTTTGTTGATAGAACTAATCGAAGTAAGACTTTATATTTATACCTAAGAATCTTACGCATTATGAACGCTCCTATGTCGTAGTGCCATTCGTTCTTATGGTGCCCTTTTTTCACCCTCCCCTCCCCCCTCCGATATCAACATTGAGACGAAATTGGCATATCATTCACTGTCTAAGGATTTCCATTAAAAACAACATAGAGATTGAGGGTGGAGGAGGCAGACAACATCTTCAAGCACCTTCAACTGCCTAGTTGAAACATGATTGTTGGCAGAGTCTCAAGATCTTTTGTGAGGGATTGCTGGTCCACATCACTGATATTGCAAATAATAATTCCGATGGTTGGTCCCTGTTAGTTCCAAACGTGTTTTGTTTTGTGTAAAAAAAAAATCAAACAAGCTGTAAATGTTATGTACAGATAATGGTGGAAAAAGTATATTGGCACAACACTCCGAATCAGTTAGCAGTTCTTAGTCTTAATGTCATTTCTTGAGGCCGAGCAAATTTCAGCTAGTGATTGACTTTTCTCAACAACATGCCTTTTCTCTTCATTTCTTCCGTCGCATATCCAATCCACATAATCACTCCCACCTTCTCCCGCGCCACTGAAATTCCTAGTCCCTATTACAGAGGTGGAATGTTGCAATTAGAAATATGTTTCATGTAAAAACGGAACTCCACCAACCATAATTAAGCGCATACAACCCAACATTGTTCATTGGGTAATTAGGTCCTTGGTAGCAGAAAAATGGAAAGTGTGCGAAATATGTTGCCTTCCTAGGTCATCCATTGAGCTGCCAATGTCGTCCTAATACACAGTATGGTTCTTCAAAGTCATTCTGGAGCTCAAAACATCCTTTGGCTAGAAAATGTGAAGAATATGGGCAACGAAACTCCATGTTAGTCAGAACCTTAGTATTTTCACTTGAAGAGCATCGCCTAAATACTACTGGTACTGGTAGGCGCGAAATCCCTTAAGGCTAAGACGGGTAGGGGCTCAGTAAAACCTAGCACTGAGTGAGAGTGAAGCGATGAGCAGAGCACAAATCTACAATGAAATACTAAAAGCTAAAAGCTTTTCCTTCATTCTTTGAGTCACAACGGCTGTTCACTGATTGGCATCTTCATGAATTGGCTGCCACTTATATAAGTGGCAAGTTCACCAGCCTGCCTTAAACTGAGCTTACCACATGTCCTTATTACACTCCTTTCTACAGTTTTTTTGTTTGTTTTGTTTTTTCCGCAAAGGATAAGGTTTTACAAGGGTGTTTGAAGAGCCAAAAACTAAGAACATGCGAATAACACTTAGGTTTTGACAGAAAAAATTTGTTTTAGAAATGTAGGATTGTCCATAGATTACACTGCAAGAATCCTACTGTTCAACAGACAAATATTATGTTTTTCCCGTCCAGGCTCACTTTCTGTCGACTGAGTACCAAAACCATGATATTGGGCAACGACAGAGATTGTCCGTAAAATAACGTATGAACAAGGACATGAAAAGAAAAAGCCTCAAATTTGCCTAAAAAACATACGGGGAGAGATAGTAAAGAACAAACTCCGTAAACTTTCAAAAGGAAAAGTGACAATACATGATGTTCTTTTCGCTATGCACAATATCTATAGCACACTTGCTTTTTCTCTAATTTCATCTTTCTATTATCACCAATACAAAAAAATTAATCGGGATAATATTTTGCTTTCAAATGATGCAAAACAATTCTTTGACAGTAAGGTGCGAGCGGAGGGCAAAATAGGACAAATTTTTTTGTTGGGGGGAGGCAATGCCCCCCGACCCCCTTGGCGTTGTGCCTGAATTAAGCAGTTCCTGAATAAGCTTGGTATCCTTTGATATCATGATGTGAAGAAGGATGGTGTTTTGGAAGTCTATGCTAGTTATGGTGGACTCGGTGCTAGTTTATTGCAAGATCAGGGATCTGCTGCTTATGCATTAACGGTTAACATAACATGCCTTTTTGACTACTCCAACATAACAAGGGGGAGGTGGTTCCACTCCCCCTTGGAAAACCAACTTCCACTAAAGCTATGGACCACTTATTCTTGGCCATAAATGAGAGAGAAGTTTCAACTTTTGGTCCAACAGGTGGTCTGGTCTGCAAATTACACGCATTTGAAATTTGCAGACCGCCAATACGGTTTTCCATGGGAACCAATACATAAAACTTTAATTTGGCAGAAAACGCTTGGCAACGAGAATTTCTGACAGAAAGTGATGTATTAAGGCTGGAAACGTTGGATTTTAGTGGCAGCACAAGTAAGAAAACATTATATCTTCAGAAATTTGGATTTTTATAAGCCCCAAAATATGGAAAAAATTCGGACTTTACACCCGGTTTTTGGACCCCCTGCTGAATTGAAAGCTATCATTTAAGCCAAAAATTGTTGAAAACGGAAGAACAGACATGGAATTAGAGCCAAAAAAACGAAAATTTGACAAAAATGACATAACACCCTGTCAGAAAATGGCCACGTGACACCCCCTGTTATAGGTCTGACAACGAAATTTGCACCAAAAGATGCGTAAGTAAATTGTGTTCATACTTGCAAAAATTTGCGGCAACATCTTTAGCCGTTTTTTCGCAGTAAAAAATCTTAGACTAGGGGGGTGGAACCACCCCCCTTGTTATGTTAACCGTTAAAGGCAATGTGCGAGAATCAAAAACAATGGATCCAAATTGAGAAAGAACTGCTTGCAGCTGTGTTTGCAAGTAAGAAGTTTCGTCAATAAGTTTATGGAAAGAAAACAACTGTCTACACAGGCCACAAACCGTTGGAGAGGGTGCTTCGAAAGCCACTCTCCCAGATATATATCAGAAAGCTAGCAGTCGCTCATGATGGTGCTACAAGGTTACAATATTACAAGCCCGGAAAGGATATGTTGATTCCTGATGCGTTAAGTCGAGCATATTTAGATGAAGGAGACACTACTGTTGATTCCGAATTAAAATCAGAGAAATTTATTTTAATGATGTCAAAGAATGCTAATAGCAGTGATCGTAGGCTTAGAGATTCAGGAAGAAATGAAAAATGATCCCTCTATGCAGCTGCTTGCAATTTTTATTCAGATTGGGATTGTACTCATGCTGCCACTCTTGACAAATTGAAGACATACTTTTCTGTAAAAGATGAAAAGTCGTTTTGTAATGGAATTGTTTACAAGGAAATTTGATTGTAGTACCTCAGCTGCTACGATCAGATACAATAAAGAAACTTATGTAGCTCATCAAGGAATACAGAAACAAATTGTCTTGCTAGAGATACTGTTTTCTAGCCTGGATTTAATGCTGGCATTGAACATACGTTAAAATGTTGTGAGACCTGCCTCAGATTACCAAGTAGTTCACAGGGAGAAAGCCTGATTTCACATGAACTTGCCTCGTATCCATGGGAAATGGTTAGGGCTGACTTATTTACGTGGAGTAGCAGAGATTTCATTATTGTTGCTGATTACTACAGTCGTTATCCTGAAGTATACACATGAACTGAAATCAACCACATCTTCCGCATGCATACGTAAGTTGAAATCAACTTTCTCAGGGCATGGTATTCCACAAGTTGTTGTGTCTGACGATGGTCCACAGTTCTCTACAATGGACTTCACAAACTTGGCCAGAGATTATACGTTTAAGCATGAAGCGTCTAGTCCTCAATATGGGCAATCTATGAAAACATGGTTAAAGTGGTGCAAAATATCTTCGAAAAAGCATGGTTAAGCAAGAATGATCCATGTCTAGCTTTGCTTCAATATCGCAACACGCCTATAGACGGTTTAAGTCCTGCACAAGCCCTGATGGGAAGGCGATTGTGTTCACTAGTACCTATTAGTGAGAAACAGCTAATTCCTGGAAAGTCAACCATAATCGACTTAAAGATGATTGGCAGCACCATAAGCATCTAGCCAAGAAACATTATCATAAGACTGCCAAGGATAAGTCACGATTGCTACCAAATTAGAAAGTTTGGGTACAGATCAAACCTAGTGAACGTGGTGATTTGCTGACTTGTAGATATGTCACATTCGAAAGGTAAATAGCGATGATGAAATTTGGTATGATATCATACCTGACGAAGGGCATCTTCTAAGTACACTTAAGATTGAAGGAAAAGGAAGTGGAGAGAAGTGAGGTGAAACCGACGTTTCAGGAGCCATTTGCCATGAAAGTCTTCTAATCGTCGTTCGAGAAACACCCACAAAACATGGCACACATGATCAACTGAATGTGTCTCGAGCAGGACGAATTTTGAAACCAAACCCTAGATATACCAATTGTTGAAAAAAAGGGTCATGGCAATTTGCTGACTTATAGAATTGAGTTACTGTATTGATTTACTATGTGTCTATAGTTCCATGTTCTGTGTGATTGTGTCCATTATACTAATGTGCTCTATGTCGTTAGAAATGTGTCCCATGTCATTAGGTATGTGTCCTCTATGTGTGATCTGGCCTAGATATGAATATGTGGGTGGATGCGTCATGTGAAAGATATTCATTCTGTAGATGTTGGCTGTTCTGAGTGCTGCCTGTTTAAAACGTTAACCATTGCCCTTCTTTGGATGAAATCACTATTGCTGATAGCATGATACGTGAAAATCAGGATTCTCAAACTCAACGTCAATATACTCAAACTACTTCTCCTCATGTCGGCAGGTAAAGTTGGCCCAAGTCCCTGAGCATGCAGCTCAATTTTTAACATTTTTATCACTACAACCAGAAACTACCCAAAATTGATATTCATGAGGTTGGCTGACACATGCTGTCTGTCTAAAAGAGAAGAAAAACAATATGCAAAATCACATATCACATACACAAAGCTGTCTAAATCAAGCACAAACAGCTAGGATACGGAATATACAGATAATTCTTACCCTAAAGTTCCATCAGATTTTGAGCGGTCCATATTTCCAATTTACTTCCTGTTAGATTCCAGATTCCTTGTGCCTCCTTAACTAAAAAGATACTATCTTTTGAATTTAAACTATTATATCCACAAATGTATACGAAGTACTAACAGTCGCAAAAATGTTGGTTGCGAAAAAGACAAATTTTCCTCATCAAAATAGCACACAGATGTGCTAAATACATCACAGTGTTCAGGCTCCTTTACAGTCACTGAATCTGCATATTCATGTTAAAGGGAAACCCACTGTATCCACAGTCAACACTCTTTAAACACACTGAAACTACAGCAATGAACCTAAAAATTGACAAACATGTTTCGTCGTTGAGACCTCATCAATGTCAAAGGAAAACTTTATGATTAGCTACTAGTAAAAGTAAGGAAACCACATCGAGACGGATTGCGTCCACTCTCTCTGAGATCCGAACTGAGAAAAGAACGGAAGAGCTGTGCAAAGAAAAATTTTAGAGAACGTAAAATGCATTGTGGGTATTTATCAGTACGCCACAGGTGTAAGATGCCATAGGGGTGCGAGAGGATGAAGCTTAGGTAGTTGTGTCCATGACACTAAAGCGCGATAGATTGAACCCATTCACTTTTGGAATTCAACAGGCATTCCTCATCCATTTTGCGAATTCTAGCCGCCTCACTAATCTGCCTGAGCATAGTATCATCACCAAATCTCTCAGTGACACTCATACTATATTCTGGTGAGACATGCAATGCGCTCCCTGAGCTTATTTCCATAGTGCAGAAGAACGATCTTTTCTCCACAATTTCTGCAGGTGCTCCTTTCCTCTCGAATATGACCAATGTGAGGCCTCACGCATGTACTTGTGCTGACACACCTTCCACGTCACATGGTCCCCGACCACCAGTTGAACAAACAAAACAGTCATCGTGGGTACACCTATCTTTCTTAAAAACGTTCGACCTCTGCAACACATTCTTTAGGTTGGTAGATGACTGCTCCACAACACGTACTTTGAAGTTAGACGACTTAACTTCTTTGTCTAATAATCTTTTCAAGACAGAGCCAGGTGTTGTTGGAACAAAGAGAGTACTCTTGTAGCCACCTACTGCATACCAGTTGTCCTTTCTACCTTGCTTTGCAGAGTCACGCCTAGATCTTTCCCATTCCTTATGCCAATATAGAGGCTCCACACCTGAAGCATCCCTTTCAATCATAACTCGGTAAGCATTCAAGGCTGACCTAGCTATCTGTTCCCAGAAATCATGATTGTAGCCAGAAAACTGAAGGCGAAGCATGAACTGAGACAAATGCTCCGCTGAATTCGGTTGACGTAGTGAAGGTCTTTTCGAATTGTAGATTCGTGCTCTGCTCATTGCTTCACTATCACTCAGTGCTAGGTTTTACTGAGCCCCAACCCGGCTTAGCCTTTAGGGATTTTGCGCTTATCATGCTCCGCTGTTTTCTTGATGCATATTAATTTCGGTTGTCTGTCCTTATTTTTTATCTCCAGTGCCACATAGTTGCTTGTGTGCCGTTTGACTTTTTGTATATAGTATTATATATATACTTTAAATTAGGCAATTAGGCTTTTAGACTTCTGTTTTCTTTTCACGTTTCCTTTTCTTTTTTTTTTGTTTCGTTTTTGATTGCATTTGCAGTTCATTGTTATTTATTTATTTGAACACACAACTCATTATCATTGGTGGGGTTCGGTCACAGGAACAGAGAATCTCTGCGCTGACCTGCTCCTTCCTGAGTGATTTGTTTTGATTCGTTCTTTCATTTCAGTATATTTCTTCATTAAATTGAAGCTAATACAGAGCAGCAGCAGACTAGTCTGTATACTAACGTATCACTCATGTTATGGATGTGCACTGTTCTATTTGTGATTGGTATTCTTTTTTTGCCTATGACCTCTGTTGCTATGTAAATATTGCTTGAGTCATGTTCAGGAAAAATAAATAAATAACTAAATTACTAATTACTTACTAAAGTTACTTCCCAATCAAGCTGCCTGCTACAATTTCTCATGATCCTGAGTGCTTCCTGGGTGAGTACTGTATGCTTCATCTTAGTGGGGAATGCTGAACGTTCACAGAGTACTGAGGCAATGGGCCTAGAGTAAAACTCATATGTAAAATTATACGAACTATCGTTGGTATATCATCTATTTCTCTGTACCGTTCTTCTATCCAAACTTTCAGATCTAGAATGGGCAACTTATGGTCATCATGCATGGATGGACAATCCACTTCAGCCTGGATGGAGGAGTGGATCTGGTCAGCAATGGTTTCTGCATATTTACAGGGTTCATTGGTGAGACTAGCCTGGTATCCAAGCTCTATTTTCCTTTCGCTCGATTCAAACTAACCAGGAAAAACAGCTTGGTTGCAACGCAGCTTCGGTGCAAGTGAACAGCAGCAGACTATCTTATTGTTTTGGTTGATCTGGTTGGCGTATGGCATTCATACAGGCAGGCCGAACCAGGCAGAATCAGGCAGAACCAGGCATGACTGTGAAATTTCAATGTATGCATAGTTTATCCCGTGACTGGCTGGCAAGATCTGATTGTATGCTCAATATGTGAGCACTAATGCCACCAAGCGTTGGTGAGAAGAACTTTTCAGCACTGAGGCACGAATTGCTGATAGTCGTTGAACGGACACTTGGTGACAAGGCTATGGTGAGACAGGAATAATTTCTCAATGCTTTGCACAAAGGTTTTGAAGATATCATATCAAGATAGAAAGGGTTTGGCAAAGGGATCTCACAAACAGTACTGGAAGTCGAATCTGACATTTGCGCAGTGGAATTCGACAAATTGCACTCAGAGCAAATTTCAAGAGCATAAAAACACTTCTCAGTATATTGGTCTTGACAACCCAGAACTTGCAGACTCGTGTGATTGAGCATCTCTCTGGTAGCAAAACCACAGCTATTTCCCAACATCTTGGCAGTAGCATTGCTTGTAGGGAAATGTGTGATGTAGAATGCTTTTCTGTTATAGACAGTAATCCTCATGAGAGTACTTTGAAGATCAAAGAGGCATTTCACATCATCACTGAGAAACCAAACCTGAATGTCCAGGTAAAGCATGGCAATGTTTTTATATTATTGTAATTTGATTTTATTTATGCTATTATATGCTTTTTTTTTCTTTTTTCAACATTCAGTCTGCATTATTGCGCTTTTTCTTATCTGGCCCTGCAGTTTGTTCTTTCTAGCTGGTTGACCTACCTTCGCTATTTTTTTAACAGTTTAGACTTAATGGCTCATGTTGCCCTTGTGAAAATTTTGGAATATGCTGACCTATTTATTGCTGAGTAGGTCAATTGTTGCCTAATGTAATTTTGAGTTTTAAAATTGGTTTGAGTTTAGATTGTCTAGCTACTTTATAAAGCTGATGTATATAACATGATTATAGGCTGAGTTTGTACATTATTATTCTGATGATGGCTGCTGAGACAGTCGGAACATGTCAATGTAAACTGAGAAGTGTTTCTATTCTCTTGAAAAATAAATGCATTCCAATAAATGGAAAAAAGATGTAAGATACACAAAAATTTCCAAGTAAAAAATGTCAGAATTTGACAAAATGCATTTTTCGTTGTTTTTACGATTTAAATGAAGGTATGACGTAGTTTTTGGTACCATTAGAACGTTCTGTTAATAACTAAGTCCTTCACACCATTTATTTGAAATCAAAAACAGTGTTTTCGAAAATAACTACTGTTTCTTTCATATTCCAGCATTTTTCCATTGCGCGAATGGCACATACGCCTTTTGCAAATTTCCTAATGGTACGATCTGCACCCAAACATACGTCTTTTTGACAATATACTCTGTAACATACCCTAAGGTAATTAATTTTTGCGGAATTAATGTTTGCGGAACTAATTTTTGCGAATTTGTGTACTTGTCGCAAAAATTATTTCCGCGAAAGGTTTCAAATCTGCCATTCGCAAAAATGAGTTCCGCAAGAATAATCAAAATTCAGAAAAACAAAAAAAGAAGGAAAGACAGGCAAATATCAACACTGTTTCAGGCCTTTCACGTTCACTAACGCCTGTCCTAACTACCAGATTCGCAAAAATCAATTCCGCAAAACCCATGAATGCATGTGATTTGCAAAAGTTAGTTCCGCAAAATATTTCGGATTGGCTCCCTCTGTCGCAAAAAATAGTTCCGCAGAAATACCTTAAGGTATATACGTCTTTTTGAAAATGAGAATCATTAACAAGCGTCACTCAAGTCCTTTTGCATGTTCAAAATAAGCACTTTCAAGTTTAAAAGGAAGAAAATGGATTTCACCAATGGAAAGAACACCCTCAATATACCCCGATTCTTAACCCTACAGTATATGGGCTTTTTGAAAATGTACAGTATATGGGGGGGGGGGGCGGACCCCCCCCCCCCCTATGATCTCCAGGAAGGGCACCAGCTAGAGACATGAAACTTGGTAGGATAATAGACCATTATCTAGGAAACAAAAAGATGCAAAAAAAATTTGCTGATGTCATCAACTTTTTGGGTGACGTCATCATACATTAGGCAGGGTGAAATTTTTTGAAATTTTTTTATTGAGTCTGAATTTTGTTTAAATCTTACTAGGACCATTTCTACCCATCTTTTGAGTGATTTTCTGGGTTTGAAGCATTTTTAAGACCTGTAACATCCTAAAAACGGCAATTTTCCTAGTTTTTTGTCAATTTTGCCTCATTTTTATGCCACAGTCGCCTTCCAGAATTTTACTATAACTCAAAAAGTATAGCAGGTATCGACTTGCGGTTTGTTTTAAAAGTTTCCCAGGTAAATTTTAGGAAAAGCCAACAAAATTCGAGCAAGTAGCTTTTCCCAAAAGATTTTTATCGCAAAAAAACCACCAGGGGGGCGGAATCCGCCCCCCCCCATATACTGTAGGGTTAAAAAAATTTTTTTTGAAAAAAATTGTCACATACGTCTTTTTTCCAGATGCTGGCAGTACTATACATATCATACTCTCCAAATGTTCCTGGCATATTGATGTACCTTTGTACTTGAGAACACAGCACATTCTGAAAACAATCGCAGCGACCTTGCAGATCCTCAACCTTTGAGTCAGTTCTAGTGACTTTTGATCCACATTTCTTAAAATCCAGGGGTGCCATTCTATTAATTTATATACGTCAACAGATGATGTCTCACCCAATCAATCTACGTCAAAAGGCTTCGCACATTTCGGCTGGTTCTTTTTTCAGGCAACAGAATCTCTACACTATCTTCAGGTGATTTTAGTTTGCCTGGTATGATGTTGTGCAGTTGACTTAGCTACAGTCTTGGCGCAAGAAAAATGGGCATTACTGAGTTTGATACCTAGCTACCTGATCTGATTCTATGGTGGGTGATGATAAGCTATGTATGAGTTGCTTGATTTATGGACTTGTTTCAAATACTTTTCTGCTTCACAGATTTCATTTATCTCTGCAATACTCTGCCTCAGGACAGGAGGAATTAGAAAATATATCACGCATGTGTTCTCGTTGCTGCTGGAAGCTGATGCTGCAAGCCATTCAAACTGTTGCTACTTCCGAAAGCCTATCATGCAGATAAGGTTGAAGAAGATTGAAATCACTAAACAGGAAGACACGCCTTCCTATCATGTGTGCAGAGGGTGCAGGGTATATAGCTAGCAATAGTTAGCTTCGTTTCACTTGACAACCCGCTAATGGCATAAAATTGGATGTAGCTATGTAGAGGTAGCTAACCTGCATTGGATAATTAAAGCAATATACCGGTCTAAAATGATTTTTGGCGGTAATAGAGCCTTCAAAAACATGACTAAAGCTTTTTATTTCATGATAGAAGCTGTTGTAGTTCCAGAGATATCTGCTTTCAAAGTTATCAGAGAATTTTGGCGTGCTACCATTTTGCTTTTCAACGGTAATTATGCATGACGCATGGTCAGACCAAATGGAATTATCTCATCTTGCTAGTTGAATTGCTACTCATTGAACAGATAAGTGAATGTAAATTTTCCCTAGCTTCAATGAGGGACGTAATATGTTGCTCATAGCATTAAGAGGAATGCATCTAACGTTCAGTTACTAAGGAACACCAAAGGCCTTAGAAACGGTCTTATATGACGTCACTGATGAGCAAAATTGAGAATCATGGGAACAGTGAAATATATCAAACTTTAAAGTGGCATTGCAAAGGAACAACTGAACCTTTTTTGCTCAAATAAAAACCAGTTTTCATGTTTTTGCAAGATCTACCACCATGTGGAATATGGTTTTAGAGCGGTATATTGCTTTAAGTAGTAAATCTGCACTTCATTTCCTATCCCGTGGTATTTATGTTGAATTTTGTGAGATACAATATTTTAGCAAATAGACATCACTGTGTCATGGCTACAGTGTGATAACTAGCTAACAGACAAACATTGGCGTCTATCAAGTTAATTGATATACCCTAGCTAGTTTTTCAAATACCTCGATAAAATTCTACACAACGAATTGTATACACTAGCTATATAAATTTAAAACCCAATTATGACGACTAGACGCGGTTTCGAGAAAATGTGTCCGCTATAACTTCTTCGTCAACTTCCTGTTCCACATGATATAGAATACGTCGCGTGGACATTTGCCTTAACATCAACCCGTGTATAGAGGACATTTTACTTGTATGTAAACCTCGAACTGGGTGCTATATAGAGATGTGTATGTTAGAGTTAAACCAAAATTTGATCCATTCCTGGAAAACGTGTCCGCTATTACCAGGTGTCCGCTGTATGGCATGTCCACTATAGACAGGTGTGGCTGTAGTCTGGTGGGTTGGCCCGATGGCTCCGTGGCCCCTGAGTTGTCAAAAGAATATAAACTGATGAAATTCATAATAAGTATTTTTTTACAGAATGCCACTACTGTATTCTAAACACCTCACTACTTTAGCATCTATGTTCTCAGTTATTTTCTTTAATGCTTTTTCCAGCCAAAGTACCACACAAGAATCACCATAAAAAGTATAGCTAATCCATTGGTACTCCAATCCAAGTCCTGCACCTCTATTCACTCTCTACTCTGTAGCTTACTGTGGCACAGATACAGGTGATTTGAACCTTGAGAAACATGGAAGCACGTTTAATCCAGTTGAACGGCACGCACCCGAGAGAACATGAGGTAAATAGCGAATCAGATGATGAGACAGAGTCACCAGCTGAGAATGACACATCATCGTTGATGGCTTCAGGCAATCAGGAGTCCCGACAAAGTAAAGCAGTTTGCAGAAGTCCATGGCCACAATGACCTTAACATTGCATTGAAATAATCGGACAATTCGAAGCTTTAAAACGGCAGAAATTGAAGCAAAGTGACATTTATGACTTTTTCAAATCTTCTTAAACTTGTTTTAAAAAGCTCTATTAGTGAGGTTTATTTATGACGCTTACAACATTGTTGTGCATTAAAGGAACAGTAGCTCAAAATTTTTTTCTGGCCGATTGCATTGGTACTGCCATACTTCAAGGAGATTTCATAGTCCTATTGCCATATTTACTTTGAATCGTACTTTTTCCAACACTTGAAAACACTCGGTATGCCGAACCGTACACTCGACAAGCTAATCCATGCATATTAAATAAGCCACAGTTCATTTAATATGCATGGAAGACAAGGGGATTAGCGTACGCATTCTTATTTTTCACCGAGAACGCAACAGGTATGAACGACTTTAGCACCGAGGATGAATTCTTGTACTCAACAAGTGAAAACTTTGCTTTCCAATTGCGCCATTTCTACTCAATCTGTAACTGTGAAATTTGGAATGGAAGCTGACGGAGTATATATGTACACAACAGTGCTTAGTAAAATTTTGAGACACTGCTCCTTTAACATATTTTTCTTTTCTTCGCAAATATAAAAAATCTCTATATATAAAGCGGACACTTTTTCCAACTCAAGTCAACTACAGTCATGTATCTGTTGCCAAAAAATGCAAATCCAAACGCACAAGAAATACATCACATCATACTGAACTTTAACCTGCCAAGAATTAACATAAAACAAATACAAATTAGTAGAAATCAAATAACTTACTAAGACAGAACAGGATTTGCTATTTGAGACAGGGGCAGGAACACTCAGGATCAAGCCTGTTCAAGGAATCTGCCACCTATCACGCAATTTTCCAATCTGGTATTGATTGTTCTAATGAAGTGATGTCAGCTGTGAAAGGATAAACAAGGAAAAAGAAAAGCAAACTGATATGTAATGAAGAACACACAGCAAATGGTGAGAATGAGATTTTAGAAAGTCGGTAGGATCATACATAGCCTGGGGGGTTGGTTTAAAACGTGGGGTACCCCAAGCTGTGTTTTCCTTTTGCTCCGTTTCATACTTCAACTCACGAGGTCATAGCGTGGAAATGTAAAAGTCAGATGTATATGTGGAGCGCGACGGAGACTGCCGAGTATCTGGGCTAGATCATACAAAAATTGAGTCTAGAAACAGCAGACACTTCAGAGTAAGATCATGCTGAGATTTTTGGTACCAAATCTAATCAAATCAAGTCGAATCAAGCACCCCGCGTGTTCACTTTGTCATAAAAGAGCATTCAATATCTATGTGAAATAATTTATGAGATGTTTCTTAACTGCAGATCTTGAGAGATCAGAGATCAGGCCCTGAAATAAGAGACCGGTGAAACGGCACTTTCTGCCGGTCAATTGGAAATTCTGCCGGTCAATTTTGTCAACTTTATCCAAGTTGCAAAATGTCGTTGGATCAATGGCTCACTCCTTGCTATGGATTTTTAAACAAATAGATGCACCAAGGAAGTGGATGTACACAACACACATTCATACCGTCACTTTATTGTGATCATCTGTTCTAGGAAGTGCGATCTATTCTGTTTGCAAAGAT
>JAOBRC010696338.1:0-10466 GCA_027575255.1 Scolionema suvaense | reverse complement strand
ATTTTGGCTCCAGGGGGCTCAAAAGTAGGGTCTTTGACGAAAAGTGACCCCTCTTTGATGACGTCACACGTCACGACAGAAGACGTCATCGGACCCAACTGACTTTTTTCAGATGAAGCAGTGGATGTTCTACTTTGGTGCCACAGTTTTGTTTACCTCAGATTTAATTTAGGCAGAAAATTTAATTTGTGAAAATGGGGTACAAAAATAGGCCAAAAATGGGCCATTTTTGGCCATACTCCAACTTTGACGTCACTTTTCTCAATATCCGTGCCTACAATTTTTTTTAAAATCTTGTCATCGACGTGACTTTTTCTACTTTACTATGACAAGAAGTTTCATCAAGGTTGAAATTTTATAAAGCACCCGTTCGTGCCATCAAAAACACCCCCAAATTTCGCATTTTTGACACTTTTTACCAATTTTGACGTCGGCAAATATTTTTCGACGGAATAAAAGCCCACAAGTTTTTCTTTCAGTAAATGTATAGTAAGGATGTTTCAGTGTTACAAACTGATTTATGTGACGCTTTGAAAAGTGCATATTTTTAAGTTAAATTATGAGTGTCACCAAGGGGCACAAATACTGAACTTCCCATTTCATTCATTAATATCTCAAAATCTAACCAAAACGATTTCGTTGAAACCCTCTCAGAAGAAAATTTGGTTTGTTTACTATGTATACAGCAAGTTTTGTCTACGTTGATCACTTTTAAAGTTGGTTTTTGGCTCCGACAAAGACTTACAAATTTCCTACGTTTTTACTGACATTTTTACCACTTTTGACGCCATGTGACGTCACGACACTGACTTATGTCGATAAATTTCTTCTATTTCCAGAAACAAAGCAAAATGTCCTAATGATCAATACCTATTGACGTTTCTTTACTTCAGTTGTTCAAAAGTTACGGTCCCTCAAACATGCAACATTTTGAAAATACCCATTTTTTGCAAGATTTGTTTAGTTGTTAGACGGGAACTTGGCACTATGTAATTATGCTACTAAGGACTCAGATGATACTTTGATGAATTTTCCGATTAGGCACAAAAAATTCGCTGGGAAAAAATGACTTTTGATTGATTTTAGTTCTAATTTGACCAGTTATCATGCTTCAAAAATGGATTATATGAAAATCTGCAATTTTGGCACTGAAGTGATGAAAATCGGATGTGGTTTTTAGCGCTCAATATAACACTGCTTTATGAGTTTCAACACCCGACTTTCCCTAATCCTGACTAGAAACACAAAGTTTGAGCAGGAAAACATTGCTAAATTGTCTGGTAATGCCTTGTTTTTAATCTACTGGCCTCCCAAAACGTAACCCACAAAAAATCCCACTAACGGCGACCTGAGCAATTGTCCGAGGACACTAACATTAAAAACTCAACTCTGGGTCCTTTCGACGCTCTGGCGCTGGCCTCTGGCGAAAGCCGCGATATTGGGATGGAGAGATCCAGGTTAGCAATTTTGACCTCTGTTAGCATGCTTCTGCTGTGTAATAATTCAATTTCCTGGCATCTGTTTTTTTTGTGTTTTTCTTTGATGACTTAAATCCTTAACCTTCCTGCAGGAGATAGGTTTATATTAAGTCCCTGGCACTCTAGTGTACTTGTCTTGCAGTCCACCCCATTGACGGAGCCACCCTGGTATGGAGTTGAGTTTTTAATGTTAGTGTCCTCGGAGAATTGCTTAGGGAGACCGATAGGTCCTCCCTAAGGAATCGATGAGACACTAACATTAAATACTCAACGACTGTGTAGGGTAAAGCCGCTTTTGCGTTGGTAAATGCGGGGGAATTTGAGGCACGCTTGAGCATGTCATCAAGATTGTCCAGTTCTGACATATGTCAAAGTAAATTTTACGGCGCAACTTTTGAGTCGGGTGCCGACTCCGGCAAAACTTCGGCTGACGTCTTTTTTTGACGTCAAAAATTGACCAAAAAATGGTAGTGCTTCAGAAAAACGCCGATATTTTCAGAACAAAAAGGGTTTTTGAGCCACAGATTGGCATGGTAATAGATTATAAGATTGTGCTTTGGAAAAATGGGGTTTGGTCGGAATTGTCGGATCCGACACCCATCCGACGTCGGCCCAAAGTCAAAACGACGTTTTTTCGATTTCCAACATTTCGATTTGGCATTCCGACGTCGGCGCCGGTATCGGCAAAACTAGCTCAGGGACGGGTGGGGAATTTATCAGGCTTCATTTCAAAATTGGTTTGACGTATTGCTCATCGGTATTTTTGACGTCACGACGTCCGACATGCCGTCAGATAGGGTTTTTTTGGGTCATTTTTGCCACTTTTGACGTTATTTTTGACGTCATTGCTGATATGTGACGGGTCTGCTTCTTGGCTCCTTTTGAGAACTCTGCGAGTACTATCGAATGGTATATAGCATGTATTAAGCCCATTTGTGGTTTTTGAGTTATTCATGGTCAAAGGTGGAAAATAGGTAAAAATGGCAAAAATGGAAAATGTGAGATTTTTGGTGGTTTTTTTGAGTACATTTCTGCGAATTCTTCAGATAAACACCTGTTACCTGGCCAGATGATAGAACTACTTCAGTTAAACCAGTTTATGTTGAAAAACTTGAGTTGCCAATTTGGGGCCACGGTTTCCTGGGGGGATCAAAAAAGGTCGATTTTGGGCCTAAAAAAGGCACTTTTTCAGTTTTTCTGTGTAAAAACCCCCAAGACGTACTCGGAAATCCCTGAAACTCACTAAATCAAATCTTGACAATATGTCCTTACCATATCCATCGTTAAAGCCAACCGATTTGGTGAAATTTTTGCTCCAGGGGGCTCAAACGTTGGGTCTTTGACGAAAAGTGACCCTCTTTGATGACGTCATTCATCACGACGGGTAACGTCATCGGACCAAAACCACTTATTTCAGATGAGGCTAAGGATGTTCTACTTTGGTGCCACAGTTGTATTTAAGTCAGACTTGATTTAGGGAGAAAGTTTAATTTGTGAAAATGGTGTACAAAAACAGGCCAAAATTGGTCATTTTTGCCCATACTCGAACTTTGACGTCACTTTTCTCAAAATCTAACTAAAGGAATTTTTTTAAATTCTTTTCATCGACGCAACTATTTGTCTTCTACCGATACAAAAAGTTTGATATCGATTGAAAGGTTTTAATTGTGTCGTTCGAGCCCGCGAAAACACCTCTCAATTTCAATTTTTTGAGTACTTTTACCACTTTTGACGTCACGTGACGTCATTTTGGTACCGACGTCGGCAAATGTTTTATGACTTGAAAGCCCACAAGTTGTTCTTTCAGAAAATGTATAGTAAGGATGTTTCAGTGTCTCAAAGTACGATATGTGACGCTTTCAAAAGTGCGTATTTTTACGTTAAATGATGGATGTCACTATGGGGTGCTAATACTTAACTTCCATTTTCATTCTTTAATATCTCAAAATCTAACCAAGCGACTTCGTTTAAACTCCCTGAGAAGTAAATTTGGTTTGTTTACTAACTATACAGCAGGATTTGTCGACATTGATTATTTTTAAAGTTGGTTTTTGGCTCCTACAAGGGCCTACAAATTTCCTACGATTTTGCCGACATTTTTACCACTTTTGACGTCATGTGACGTCATGAGACAGACATATTTCAAACTTTTTACTTAGTTTCCTGAAACAAAACAAAAAGTTGTAGGAGACTATAGTAAATTAAACCACGTTACTGGTGCACTGTTTAATTTACAGCCCCGCAAACTTGCAACATATTGAAAGAGCCTCCGTTTTTGTAAGATTTCCTTAATTTGGAATGACTTTTAACGATCCACCTAACTGCAACAAAGCCTCCTCTGCCTTTCATGGGTCTTTTGTTGCATTCACATCAAAAAGTTCCACCGGAAAAATATCCTTCACAAGTCTGGTCTTACTCTGATTTCAAGCTACAAGCCTCTAGAAATCCTATTTACGAATCTCCAATCTACAAAAATTCTACAAACCAACAGCGACCTGAGCAATTTTCCGAGGACACTAACATTAAAAACTAACTCTGGGTCCTTTCGACGCTCCGGCGCTGGCCTCTGGCTGGCAAGCGAGCCGGCGAAAGCCGCGAGTAAAGGGTACACTGTTTCTCTCTGGAATGTATTTTATTCCTCATTACATTATAACTTCCTGGGGATGTTTTCATTTCAGTTATGGCTTATGTAACTTGTCATTGGTTTCCGTGATTTTTCACACATTACATTATCTTATGAAGTACTCAAAGTCGTTTGTAGTCGTTCATTAGATGTAGTGTTTTGTGCTTTGTTCATGTTCTGTCTGTTGTTATCTTTTCTGTGTTTTACGTGGAGAACTTAAGGATGGTTTTATTGGTTATATATTTTTTAGGATTAGAGATTGATTGATTGACTTGATTACATACAGGTGTATATTTTTTGCAAAAGATTTCAAATTGATGTTAATTTCATGTTCTGCCCATTTGATTGACTAAACGAATTGTCGCAAATTAGTATCACCCATCTGGTTCAACTATGATGTAACGATATCATGTGTGCACTTATATCAATACTAACTATTTATTCTGTTACTGCCATGCAATAGGTAAGGTTCATTCCTTGAGATGAACACTGCGGAGCTTTTTCATAGGATGTAGGCTTGCATCCAAATAAGTAATATGATCTTAAGGTATTGAAACTCTCTAGTATTGAAATGTTTTTGGTCAGAAAATAATGATTCTAATTGCAGAATACAATTTTGCAAATGAGGCCATTCCGGAAAAAAAATATGCTTAATTCAATTTCGTGATTGACTTATGAAAGACCCATGTAAACACTCATTCAGCTTTAGAAAGTAAGTGAAAAGTAGTATTTAGTATATGGCATTTGAGAGGAAAAGTTCAACTATTGTCACAGTTCAGCTCATTTCCTTGCAAAAGCTTGTGTTAAGTCCGTATAATATTGAGCTCTGGTTTTCTTGCTGGATCCCTGTCCTTATCCTGACAAAAATTTTGCACAATTTAATTTAACAATTCACTTTCCTTAACCCTATTTTAGCTGGGCATGCCCCCTTGAAAGACATAAAGAAACGTAAATAGCTGCCAAATTTCTTACTCGTTTGGGATGAAACTTGGTATAGGTTGTTGGAAAATGATGTGATAAGTTCATTTTTACCTTCATCTTATCGTCACATGCTTGTGGGGGGATCTGGGACTAAGCCAGAAGGACAGAAGGCACTTTTTCTCTGGAAAACGGATGATTTTTTATCAAGTGCCATAACTTGAAGTTGACTCAGCAGAAATGTGTAGAAATGTAGCAAGAGATGCAAAACCTCCCAGGTGCAGTAAAAACTTGGATAGAAACTGAAAAAAAAATTTCTAAAATTTGAATTTTTCAAACATTTGTCACCTTACCATCGAAATGACAACACACAGCCACCTGCAAATGATCTTTGCATTACCTGATTTGTCTATAAATGTTGGAAAAAGTCAATAAGTTTCAGGGCAATTCCTTCATTGGTCGGAGTTTTATTGGTTAAGAACTGGAGGGGGCCAAAAAGCACCCCCTTCCCCGGGTAAAATAGCGTTAAGTGCAGTTGTCAGACTCAATTTTCGCAAATTGTGCCTGTCTATCAATTCCGCAACTGTTAGATACCAAAAATTTTTACCCGTTCAGGTATGTACCATTACCTTTGTTAAGTCAATGCTAGTCCTTCGGTAGAATTTCACTTCCACTCATGATGGGCAGTCATTGGAAATGACTGATGAGTTTTCTTATTCGTATTATATGGGATATTACGCTTCTGATAATATCACCGGAATTTCTGATTACCTCCTACGACTGTTTTTATATTTTACTGCAAATTCATTTATCAAAATTACGAATACGCTACAAATCAAAGTATATTGCAATGCGTGCCTGAAGTAGTTCTGGAAGCAGTTTTGTCCCTCTCTGGGAGTGATCCAACTTCTCCTTAACTTTCAGATCTTTTTTTGAAGGTTATTTGGCAGCAGGCTCAACAGGACCCCTTTGCTTTCATATATTCTAGTCTTTCTACCAGCTTCATTTGCATGAATGGGACTAAATGATGACCACAGAAGGGCATTTTCGAGCATTTGAGCCGCCTATTCTCGTACTGCTTCCTGATACTCAGAAAACATTCTTAATGCTTACCGTTGTGTGCCTTCTTCATCATCAGAATGTGGCCTTAGTTTTGATATGAGTGTCAAAAAGAAATTGGAAGTGAAGAGCGCATATTTGGTGCGAAAGGTGAACCACTTTATTGCATCAAATTTTGTGGCATGAACATTTCGCAATTTTGCGGTCGAGTTGAAAAACCGGGAAATTAGAATGCTGCGAAAAATGCATTTCCAGCTCACCTGCAAAATTAAAACGCCGCAAAAAATTACATTTCGGGCCAACGGTGAAATTAATATGCCATCCCCTATTCTAGAACAAAAAAGGGTCCGAATATCGGACGCTGCCCTCCTTAAATCTTGGCAAAAAGTGCCCTTTTTGACTGGTATTTCCTTAAAATCACAGATTTTGGAAGGAAATATGATAAAAAAGTGCCCTTTTTGACCAATCCCGGACGCTGCCGTGAAATTCTAGAATAGGCCCTGTATGCACCAAAAATCCAGGTGTTTTAGCAAAAAACACTGAATTGAAATGAAAGGTTTGGGTTTTAAACGGTAAAATGTTGTCTTTGCTTATATTCTCACTATCTATGTAGAGTAAATGGACTAAAATTTGTAAACTAGAAGATATAAGTTATACACTGCTCAACAACAATAATAGATGCACCATTTTGGAACAAGCAAGTTTTTTCTGTTTATCATCTTCAGGAGAACGTATCTCCTCGTTTTAAATCCTAAACTTCAGATTGTGTTACTAATGATGCACGTCATGTTGCTTGCTTGTTTTCGTTAAATAAGACTGTTTATTAGTGGCAGAAGCTCTATGCCCCCCAGAATCAGGATATCTTGTAAGCATGTTTTTGGTCTATGGTAAGACATTTTGCCCTGGTCTATCCTGGTTCTAAAGAGATGTAGTGACAATATCTAGTGATCAGAAAATTTCGAAAAGATCTGAGATATGAGTAGTTGTAAGATTTGCTGACATAAAAGCAATCATGTTGTAAATTTGGGGCTTTTGCAGCCTATCTGAATATCGACAGAGCAATCTTCCTGTTAAAGGATAAGAGTGGCCTCATAGGTTGCTGCTCTCTACAGTATTGTCAACGATCATAGAGATATATTGGAGAAACCTCCAGACAAAACAATTTTGAATAAACAAGTTAATCACTCGGCAATTTCAATTTAGTCACTGTATATATATTGGGTTCTCTGTTCCCTCTCTCCCTTATTATCTCTCTAGCTATGATCTCTGTCCTAATTCTCTATTTGTCATGGGTTTTATTTACTTCTTTAACCTTTCTTGTTGCATATGATACCTATATATGTTTACTGTATGTTCACTACCTTATTTCTGTGTTTCTGATTAGTGGTGTAATTTGTTTGGAAATTGGCTTGCAAGTGGTTGTCTTGATATTGATGTGAAAAATGTAAATGGTAAGTGGTATCCACTTTATTCTAGTGGTGTGTTTGCACCTCATGTACTTAATTGGACTGCACTAGATTGCTCTTTTCAGTTGAAAATGGCTATCAAGTAGCCAAAATGAAACATGTCCTGGAACCTGAAGAAAGTGTTTTTTTCTCTTAAAAAAACTTAAGAAACGCAGTTTGCTCCAAACTTAAACACTGCTGGGCTTGATCACGTCCGCTGACCAAAATGGACCGATCCGAAACATAGCCGTCGAAAGCAACAACAAGTTAAAGAAATTTTGATTAAATTGTCAACACGCTGATGTTTCTTCACCAGTCGTTTGCATGTATTCATAGATTATGCCGCTGCCCCTGTTATCATTTCTGATCGCAAGAGCAAGCTTCAACCACAGCACGCACAAAAGTTGCAAGCAGAGAGTGGTGACACCAGTGTTATGAATCTTGCACGCGATATCAAAACAAACCCGCCAATCAGCTTGCGCCTTTCGCAAAGGATTATTGCAGCTTTTATGGTGTGCCAGTCATGCGCAAGTGGAGTCAGGTGTTCAAGCCCAGCAGTCTTACATTCACCAATTTGAACCATTCTTTATGAAAGTATGACTTGACTGAAAGAACATGTTTGCATGTAAAATACCTCTTGAAGACCTACATCCACTATTGAATATATTTACTGTGTTCTTTGCAAAATGCTATCCATGTGCTATCAGAACCACCCCAGCTCTGCAAAATTGTTTCAATTGAGCTTTCTAAACTCAATATTGTCGTGCCAGTCAACAGTAAGTAAAAGTGGCTAGAAAATACAGGCCTTAATTTAGCATTCATTTGCATGCGATTATCGCACCCAGTGCCCTCAAAATCTGTAAAATAAATGCCCTTTTCTTTTAAATTTTTCTCTGTGTGTGCCAATTTGTGATGATTGTTATTTCAAAAGTGCCCTCTTCCGGAAAGAAGGCACGCTGCCCTAACAAGCTGTAATATGCCCTGAAATAACCTGTACTGTACTATTAGCTTTTGATATCCTTGATATCATTACGATAAATTGTTGATCTCATGGTAGTTTCTCTCTTGAAAATTTAAACTACATGGAATCGAATGAATTTTGTAATCTTGATCAGAGTGAGTTAGATTTGTACAAGTTCTATTATTACTATATGCTCTGTATTACCATGATTTGTATTTCTGCTCCATGTTGTCAGGCATCACCTATTCATGTATATATCTATCCTAGATTATGCAAATGTTGCAGCTATTTGCAAATACAGTAATAAATGGATAGTGGGGCTTTGCACTTTGCTGCTACACCAGCCACTTCAAGTCGGATGTTAACAATTGACTTTGGATTCGATCCAGTGGCTGATGTCAGTGTTCGTATCGATGGCTCGTATCAATGTATCGAAAGAAAAAACATAGACAGGAGTGGCATTGCTGTCTCTTTAAAATATCCAGCATTGCCTTTGACTCCTCCCAATGTAGATCCATTGATTCCTGGACTTTTTTCTGAGAGAGATTTATGTAGACATGAATCAGGAAGAGTAGCAGGAAGCGAATATATAAGAACACGTGTATTTGAACATTTAGAAGATTTTTACCTTCGCCATGCCAAACTGAGGCATGAGGGATTGCTTGCTTCCTTTGATGATGATGAGCAGTTGTTAAGTGATGTTCAGCAAATGGTTTTGCAGAAAGATCAGCTATCAGCAATGGCGACAGATTTCCAAACTCGATTCATCAATAAGGGTAGAAGCAACTGGAGTATGACCTGTAGAGAATACTCTGGTCTTGCAGCAGAGTTTGACTTCAGCGACATACCACATGACTTGTTGGTTCAATTGACTGATGAATCTTTATTCATGGATTATGAAAACTTTGCCATGAATCACAATCTGAGGAACTGCATTGTTGAATGGACCAATTCTGAAAGAAACACAGCACACCTTGTCTATCCATGTTGTGCCACCCTCGATAAACTCCAGCTGAGCACTCTGCTGATGGAACATGCAGACAACGGTAATCTGTTATCGGCATTGCCCGTTGAATCGTATCCTCTTCCTGGCATGCTGAAGGAGTTATTTCGTGACGGTCACTTAATGCTAGCTCGTGGCAACTATTATATTGATGTTTATGAATTGGTGAGGAATTTCTGCTAAAAATTGCTAAAACTATTCTCTTTGTGATATGCTCAATTACTTTGTTCAAATTTCACAGTATTGCTCTTCTAGGGAACCCAATGTAGAATCATATACCGACGAGTCAAAACAAAAGGTATTCGAAAGTTTGCTTTTCAAATATGTCAGTGCATGATGATGAAGCTTATAAAATGCTAAACATGAACTTTTCGCAGGCATCAAGACTTCAAATTGTAAACTTTCGGAAAACTTTTTTGGAAAAGTTTTGTTCATTGAGTTCAGAAATGAAGCTGAACTTGCTGTAAGTCCCTGTGGGATTAGCAATCTTCTCAGTTCCATGGCAAGTAACTAAGTAATGGCTTGCTAGAGCAACTAGTTTTAACTTCCATACCAAGCCATTTTCACATATGCTTTTATGACAGTTTGTTCTTTTCTGTGAAGATCATGTTGTCCAGCAAAACATGAAGCCGATGTGTCCAGCAGAAAGATTGTTTTGATCATTAAGCAGAGCGGTAAAGGTAACCGTCCAAGTTTCATGTTGTTTTTAGAAAGGTCTTGCCTTGCTTGTGAAATAAAAATTTTGGAGGTTATGTTGCAAGCCGAAGAATGCTCTGATGGTTGTGTATCGTGTGGCTGCAGTTATCATTTGTGTTTGTCCAAGTCTGCTTAGACCTATAACACTAGTGAGGTTACAAAATGTCACAATCTATGATAGGAACAGTGCATTCAGGCTGTTTCTTACACTACCGTCTCCGTGTGGCTTTACACATGCGCGGACATTCGCGTGGTGACACAAGCGCTTTCTTTTGTTTCTACG
>JAOBRC010696116.1:0-10467 GCA_027575255.1 Scolionema suvaense | reverse complement strand
CCTCCATACAGTCCTTTCAGAATTTTGCTCGGCTAGAAAATGCACCTCCCAACTCCTAAAAAGGCTGGAAATTATACCCAGCAATTACAATCCTGGTCAAAATAGTTTGGCACGTATGCGCGTTTTTGCCATTTTCCGTACCGCAAGTAAATGAAAACAGATCAACAAGTACCGAGCCGCAAATCAGGGCTGGATAGTGGGTTTTGTTTGAGAGACTTACTAATTCTGACTTTTCAAAAATCATGTTTTGGGATTTCTTGGGTATGTGCAGGGTGTGGTAGGGCTTGCTTTAGAGCGTGGCTTGGGTTTTTTTAAAATTTTTTCAGGTAATTTAGCGAACAAAGGGCGTGGCATTCGGTCTACTAGCGTAAATTGCTAGAAACTGCACAGACAGTGTAGACAGAGGTTGCTAAACACCTGCAAAAAATTTCTTGAAGCGCTTTCAAGGCAAAGTGCTTTTACAAGCAAAAGTGGTTAAAAGTGCATTTTTGATTTTGGCTGAAAAACGCCTTTTGTGCCAAATATTTTGTCCCGGATTGTAGATGAGACTTTTTGCACAATCAGGAGAGAAATGAAGTCTGGAAGGCGTATGACAGATACCGTATCCTAATGTGGGCTAAATTTGGCATTTTTCTGTCACTTGTTTACTAAAATATGGCCCGTCTGGATCATGACGACCGATCCTTTAACCCTATTCAGCCCGGCCTATTTCAGACTCCTATTTTGCCCGGGAAGGGGGATCGATCTGACCCCCTTCTAAAATTTGACTGGAACATCACGAAGTCTCTAAAGTTGGCAGGATTATAGTTGCACTTTTCTTCTTTATGTTTTAGCTGTAAACGCTGCAATGCCTACTTCATCTGGAAAGTAGTGGCAGCGACTCAAAGTGACCTCACTTTTACCACTTCCATTGTGAATTACAAAATTTCTAGATAAAGCATACCTTCACTTTCAAGCCCTGTCAAAGTGTCCTAAGTGCAGAAGGCATGTTTTATGGTACTAAATCATAATGTGTAGTAGTTATACCGTATATTACAAGTTTCAAGTCCTCCCGATGTGGTGGCCAAATAGTATGGAAGATAGAAAGAAAAAATTCGAACAAATGGTTTTCCAGAATTGTTCCATGTAATTTCAAGAAATTAGCCGCCCTATGGAAACGAAGTGCTCGATATTGTTAAAAATGCCTGTAAAACATGTCTTATAGATGCAACTAAAAGTAAAAAGTTTTCAGGTTCGTGAGATCAGCCATTCTTCAGGGCTGTCAAATCTCGGGGCCGGGGGCCCAGGTCCGCCTCTTTCTATCAGAATAAAAAAAGTCTATTTGCTGTCAAAATTACATGCTCATTATTAAAATGTAAGTGAATTTTACATAAAATCCTTACTCTGGAGGGTCGTTTCAGCTAATCTGTACGTGCAAAAACCTAAAAATTTTCACTTCGGGCCCAACCATGATGGGCCCTTGGATAGCTTCTAATTTCAGCCCCCTCCCCTTCTTTCAATATCAATTCGGCGCCCCTGTTTTTGAGATATTTTAAAAAAATTCAGCTGGGCCATATTGACCGAGGTGTAACTTGTTCACAATGAATGAACCAGTGCCTTGGTTTGCACATACATGAAGTACGGGAGCGCGATTGTCTGATTGTCATCTTCTGACATGAGGTCCTGAAGTTAAACTTTGGAAAGCAGAAAATGGGGTTCTTACCACGGGAGTCACATTTCAGGCTTCTACAGGTTCTTGGAATTGACACATTCTTTGTGTTCGGAAGCTTTATATATATACTATGTGAAAAATCTGTTTGTTACGCTGCATATCTTGAAATAGCGTTTCTTAAATAACGCTGACGCTGTTTTCAGATCCCGAAAATGATTTGTGTGAGGATTGTCTAGATTTTCAATATCTCTGACCCCCTCCCCCCACCGTGCCTACTAAGATCTGCCCGCTTATTTATTTTTCATAAAATGCCCAACCCCCTAGCTACTAGAAAGAACCATCTGCTTCTATAGGCCTAGCTAGGTGTCTCAGATGAGTAGCTAGCTAACTAGCTAGCTAGCTTTCGTGTAAAGCACCTGGTCAGAGCTCTTTGCAGAATTGATCAGAAACTGAATGCCTTTGTGAATTCCAAAGGCTGCAATTTTTTGCTGCAATTAGCTAGCTAGCTATTTTCATCAGTTTTGATGATGGTTTTACTTACATGTCTTAGGGTACTAATTCTCAAAATCATCCTTAATTTGTGTCATTCACCAGGCTTTATCGGGCTTCCTCCCCTGGGGGGCACTGAGGTAGGGTTGTGTCGGCATGTGCCGCCCTAAAATTGAGGGGATGAATCTAAGGGAGGCTCTGGCAAGATCACACTCTTATGTATTATGCTCATAGCTAGCTACCCTTGAGGGAGCAGGTATGCTGTGCCACCCAGAGGCGCCCCCATGGTGTGCGCAGAAGGGAAAATTTGGCGTTTTCTGTGTTCCAGATCAGTGGAAAATGCATTTCCGGCAAGAATTTATAAGAATTTGTGCCCAATCACACCCTGATTTAGGGAAAAACATCTTTATTGCTACCCTGTTTTACATGCTGTATCTTCGTACATGGTAGTATCCCCCCCCCCCCCCCCCGGGGGCTTCCTGTCCTTTCATTGGATGATATTAATATGGAGAGAGCTGGAAGCTTTGCCTGTCACTCTCCGGGTATTGTGGTCCCTTGTGTACGCTAGCACCCGATGTTACGTTATTCAACGCACCTAGTGGTTTGTGCTTTCTTTATTTCAACTGCAGAGGGACAAAAAGTGGAGAATGAAGCCTTAGTTATTCGCAGGAAAATAGGTGACCAGCTGTTGTGCCAAGGTGAAGGAGTGAGGTAATATGTTTCCAGCTATTAGCTATCATCATAAGTACTATAACACGCACCCACCTACACTCACCTACACCCAGCTGACACTCACCTACACCCAGCAGGCACCTGGCTGTGCACTCACCTATATCAGTACAAGCGAAGACTACGGCCACGGATATTGTAGAAGCAAAGCAGACATGCCTTATTTTCGTTGTGCTAAAAAGCGATCTTGCAGCATTGAGACTGGATCTGTCAATTGCAATAAAACAATTGGACAGCTCTGCTCACAATCTATATACGACAATGCTTATGAGTGTTTCAGTCTTCTAAATAGACTATCCTGGAACCATCGACTCTTGCTAGAAATGAGTCAGAAGCGCCAGAATAGAGGAATGAAAACTCTGGTCCCAGGGTAAAACAGACTAGCCCCGTTCATACTGAACAACAAAACACTTGATGAAAGATCGATCAAATTTCAGCTGCTTTCTGGAAATGTCTTGAGAAGACTCACTGTAATGTAGTCTATGAGTGTAGCTATATGGGAGCTGTTGGCAGTAAGTTTTCAATTGTCGGAACATAGCCAGTAACTTGCACCACAGATTAAAAAATTCTTGAGGTAAAATTACTCCCTCCCTGGCAAACCTTTTATGATGTTTCCTGAAAGGTTCATTTGTTTAGGCCACTCATTTCTGTAGGCCACTTTCATGGTTTCTTGAACAAAACATGTACTTCTGAGAAGAAAATTTCAAACAAATGAGACCTTTTATGTGATGTTTTGTATACTGTCGTTTTTCACAGTAGTTTCAACCTGATCTCTCCTGTACCTTTTGGGGGATCCCAGACTCTGGACCGTACTTTCTGGACTAAGATATGGAGCAAGATGAGCGTTCACAGATAAACAGTCTGAGATACTCTAAGGCACCTAGTAGGAGGGTGGGACGCTTATTAATTTTTTGATTTTTTCCGACCCCCTCTCCTCCCCCACCTTATTAATTTCTTGCATCTTACCTTTTTTTTCAACTCAGGAGTAAAGTTTTATGTTCTTCCCGTTCTGAGAATGGGCGCTTAGCCTTCAATGGATCGATTTGTTCATATTGGTAATCTTCATATGCAGATGTGAATGAGTGTGTATTCTTCATGTGTGAAAAATGCACAAATGGAGCACAAATTTTGTGAGAGCGCAGTGTATAAAAGGTATAAGAGAGTCCAATGTATATACACGTTTTTATATACAAAAACTGGTTTAGAAGAAACCGACTAGTCAAGCCTTCCAAAATTTAAGGAACTTTGATTGCTAAACAGAAAAGAAACAAAAAAAAAAAACAAGAAATTTTATTGTTTGTGTCCCAACAGAGACAGGCATAGTGACGAAAACCAGTAAAGAAACTTTTTTTTTTAGTAAAATCTCGAAAACTCTGAGAAACTTTTGCTACTACCACAGGCCCTCACTTTCTTTAAAAAAAATGTGTATATACCTATGTACCTATGTATACTATATGTATATAAAGCCTAAGGAAATACAGATTTTCTTGAGAACAAGAAAACTCAATGTACTCTTCGCGACGGTCGTTTACAAATGGTCCTCTGCTGAGCCTCTCAGCAGTATGTAGTAATCAGAAACCGGCATCAGTTGATTATTATCCACCAAGGTATTTAGCGGAAATGATCACTATTTTTAAAAAAAAACGCACGCGGCGGAGCATCGAGAAGAAAAAACCTGTCAGTTATTATTCAGCTTCTGACAGGTAGGGCTAATCTCCAGGGCTAAAAAAAATAGGCGTACGTGCATACGATCGTACAGGCAAAAGTACACTACGTACGCCGGAAATTTACTTTTAAGTACGACATCGTACGGTCAAACTGCCGTTCCCCAAAAATCTAGACCAGGATTCCCTACTTCATATATTTCATTTTTCAACAACCTTTTCACTCGTTTCATTGGCCTTTCGTTGCATTGGCAAGCTGTTTGCAGCTAATTTATCATTCATCGCTATTTTTTCTTCCATCTACGTCAGACGATCTAGCGTGATAAACCAACTCATTACGTCAAATGATCTAGCGTGATAAACGAACTCATTGCATCAGGCGGGAGCCTTTGTCAGATCGAATGAAATTGAACACGGACTCATGTTTTTGATCAACATGGACACGTCGTTGAAACAATTCAGCTTCTGATTTGCGTAGCTACGTGTTATGGACTGTGAAGACTTACAATCTTTCTAGTTTTCTCCAATAATCTCTCAACTGCATGTGTTCATCTTTTGTCATGTCTAGATAATTTAACTCTTTGTTTTCGTTTCCTTCTCGTGGATTAATATACGCATGCGTGTGACTGCTGTGTGAGTAAATATGCATTGTAAGAGGTGTACAAATTGTGTACGGGCTTTACTTGTTGCAGTGCTCCAGGGTTCACGAGTTAAAACGTTCCCCCGATTGTGAGGTCTTTGAGCACTCTGAAAACCCTCTGTTATGTGTCCGTACAGTAAATTGTATGTAGGAAAGTCGTACTCCTAAGAAGCGAAGTCGTACGCCAAGATCTCTCCACCGCGTACGACATTGTACCGGCGGTAAAAAAATTTTTTGAGCCCTGATCTCTTGCAACACCGAACAGATGTGGCAGTCATGGAATAGTGTCGCCTTTGCTCCTACAACAACCGCTGACATTATTTTGTAGATGAGTGTATAGCTGGGTGTAGCTGAGTTCAGTTGAGTGTAGGTGGATGTTGCCGAGTGCAATAGGCTACACGAGCTATCATGCACTACCTGTAGATCCACAACAGGTACCATCGAAATTTTATGATGTTGATTGAACTACAGACTGTACAGAGCATTTGCCTCAGGAAGGACCTGTATAACTAATCTAAGTATGATAGCTACGTACTTCTTATTTGCACCATGGGCGTTGTGTTATTTTTGAATTGATGATACAATATTTGTCTGTAAGACATGTTGAAAGCCACAGCCAGAATCGCAAGTGCTAGTGCCCAGATTATCAATATTATTTTTACCTCAGTCTCCAGTTTGCCCTCATTCTCTTATAGGCTGTTTTTCTTCTTGCCTCTGGTTGACTTGCGTTTTTCTGTCCATTCCATCAACAGATAACCTCACCCTGTATAAAAGGGGGAGAGTTGGCCGCTCTCTAGAATAAATGCTCCTGTATTCAACTCACGACTTCAGGTTATGTTGGTCACGATTCATGTCATGTTATTTTGTTCATCTTCCTATATTCCTTTTTCATGTGCGTATCAATACAGAGATGATTTTGTTTTTATTCGCATCCCTCGTACTTCTTCCCTACGGGAATGGTGATGATGGAAAATATGTTCAAATTGGATTGGATGCTAAATGGGCCAAAACTTCTCTTCTCATGGAGATCAGGTTTGCTGCTTTATTGTCCAGTTAACATGTTTAGGTTTTCTGTATTTACACATATTTTGATTGCTTCAGTGTGTTACATGATAAATGCTAATGCATTTCTTGTCTGTGAGTCCAACTTAAATGCGATTTATCATAAATTTAAAACCAGATGTGGTAGGCAATTTATTCATCCAGTTTTTATTCCACTTTCAGCAAGTTAATGCAGTTGAGGGTCTCTCGTTTAGACAATCATGTTTGCAGGCCAGAAAATCTGAAATAAAAAGCGCTTTACCCACATCTGATCGCAATGAAGCAATTCTCATAAGTTTCTTCACCACACTTCTCATTGCAATCCATATCTCACTTCAACAAGTAACCGTCATGCAGTGCCATCCCCATTATGAAATCTTCAAGCAGGGCATCAAAGCTCACAGTTTTGTGATGGAGATTTACACACGGGATATTCAATTGCGCTTCGCAGGTCATTGAGCAGATTGACGAATCTGATGTATTGTACATTTGTTGTGGAAACAAGTACGTTAAGGAATAAATTTTTCTGTGGATTTATTTTTGGGATTTTTGAGGCGTTAGTCATGGGAAGAAAATGTTTGGTAGTAATTCAGCAAATGCACATCAAAGAAATAAAAATAGGAACTGTGAGAAAGAACAAGTCCAAGCACATTGTTATTGATTGACATTCGAAAAATTGGTTTGTTTACCTTCAGTGAGGTCAAACCTTAATTTTGGTTAATTTTGCGTTGATTTAATTTTGAGAATTTAGCAAAAAATTTGCAAACTAGTTCACGCAAAAAAATCGTGGTAAGGTATTTAAACCTACGGGCAGAGTAACAAGAGATGTCAGTGATAGATTTCATAGAGATAAGGACATGTGTTGATTTCCTAGATACATTAATGTATGGGGAATAATTAATCATTCAGTTAATTGATTGCCATGAATACACATGGACCGTGACTCTGAAGATTGTTTCTTTCACAGGGAGAGAAAAAAATTCATAGCGTGGGGCGAAATCGGAGTAAATAATACAGATGCTGAAGATTTTTATAGAGGCGCGTGAAGAAAAATTAAAGTTGACCTGACATGTTATCCAAGGGATCAATAGCTATCATTTATGCGTGAAATGCTTCAAATGGAGAGAGTTGATGCGGTTTCCTGTCCTCTGGTGCCTTTGCATGATTGAATTTATAAGGTGCGACATGTACTATCACTGTATCAGTTGGATTTCATGTTATCTGGTTGTTTCAAGGCCCCGTAGGTTCAAATGTTACTCCAATTTCTATGGATGCGGCAGTCATCCTGGAATGGTTTTGCCAAGCAATCCAAAAACTGTACGCCAGTTATAATTGTTTCAAGTATATGAAAGCACTGCATGTTACTAACATTTTATTTGTTTATTCTTTCATCGATAGTACTTGTCCGCTGGAAGGAGTTATTTTATGCCTTCTGACATTTACCTTGCTCATAGAAAACAGCTGGTCTCAAAATTATCCCTCACTTGCTGCGCTGTATTAGCTTAGAGCTGTTGTCAGTAGTAATACTTTTGCCGTCTATCATAACTGTTTCTGTTTTTGCAGTTGTACATTCATCTTCTTCATATCTGTATTGAATTTTTTTGTAGTGAATTTCTCTCGGATCAAGACAACAATAAGTTCTGGGATTTTGTAGCTGACATGCAGAACGTTGACATGCAGAAGTCTGATCAAGGTATACATGGTTTATATCCAAGTATACTGTAGTGCACAAAAAAAGTACAGCAACTCGTTTCTCTCTGTATACATATGTGTTGGCAATTTTCATTTCATTCATTTCGGTTTTAGCATGGTTCATGATTTTATCCGAAAAGAAACTTCTATCTACCAGCCCCCCGGGATATCAATAGCTGCCTTTCTCGAAATTCACTGCAGAGTGCCTTTTTTGATCATAAAAATCCTATCAGCATTTTGGAGAAAATGACTCAAATCTTCCCTTTTCTCCTCATTTTGGTCCCTGCCTGCAAATTCTGGAATAGGCCCTGTCCACATTTCTTTAATTTGGTCCTATACATTTGCATCAATTATTTTCTTTTCATTTAGAAATGTACAAGCTGGGTCTTGATACTGTATCAAAGTATATTACGGGCAGTGAAGTAGATGTGCTGAAGTTTGCTTTATCGATTAGATCCTACTCACCAAAAGTAGAGTTGTTTCAACAAGTAAGTCAAATACATGTGTCTGTTAAAATCGCCTCACATCATCTCTGTCTGAGTAATTAATGGTGCGGGATAAAGATGCGTTATGAGCTTTCAGTATCTTAAAGCTTGATGAAAATGTTGTTTACTTTCTTGTGCATGTTGATTTTCTGAAGCACTATACTTTTGGGATTGGTTAGTGTTTGTAGAAAGGGTGTTTTCATTTTTGATACAGTTGGCTATTTGACTATAGAGTTGGCCAGACTATATCTGTAACAAGAGTGGTATATCCTTGCGATCCGCCGCAGGAAAGGACAAAGTGATTGAAACCAATGCCACTGTTTCTTCATGATCAATGGGAAAAATACAAGCTTGCTCTTCATTCGTTTTTTTGGGTTTTGGAAATACATAATATGCCCTGTGATGTACTTATGTTTGCCTTTGTCATGTGTTAGTGATTATGTCTTGTGTGCTTAGTCTCCTGCCTTATTAGTAAGTGTCTATGTATTGTCAGCCATGTGTCATTAGTCATGCCTATTAGGTTACTGTAGCTGTCACGGTGTCTCTGTACAATCTCATGTCAGTGTTGAGTTAGCAAGATAGAAATGTGACAAGAGGAAGTTTGTGTTGTCTGATCTCCAAAATCTGTGGACCCAGATATAACATGGTGTCAGAAGTGGGATTGTGGGTAGGATTTTCCACCGCATCTTGGGAAAACCGATCCTTTGAAGCAGAAGTGAGATCTTGGATTGTATATCAACTTGTTTGAGCAGCACCGATGCGTGAATGGATTATACGCTTTATTGTTATATTTCTTGTAAACACGAACTTTGAAACAGAAATGCGACTTTGGATTGTAGATGCGTCTATGGAAGCAGCAACGATGACTGATCGGGTTGTACTGTTTGCCTCCACAACGTCCGTATACTTGATTTCTGAAGCAGAAATGTGTTTTCGGATGGTATATGAATCTGCCTCCACAACATTGGAAGATGCTTGGGTTATATACTTTTCCACCACACTTTTTGTTTACTGCTCCTTGGAAACAGAAGTGAGACCTCTGACTGTTTTGCTAACCGCATTAAAGACAACTTGTACTCATCAAAGCAAAACGAACGCACCCGTTCAGCATGTGTGCCTGCTTTACGATATATTAACCTGTTTCTGCGCCTCCGTTGTGAGGCAACCGTACTCCTGTGATTGATCAGAAGACGAGACAAAGCTAATGTATTTGTTTTGGTTCCTGCTTGACAGCTCTATAGAAAATACAAACATGCAGCATTTGTTATCAAAAGACTAGCCGTCTTCAAAACCTTTCAGCAAATTTGTAGACCTTACAAATACAACGGATCTTTAATTTCGTCCTTTGTTATTTTGTGTTGCACTAGTACCCGGTATTTTTAATTTACATAATAAGATCTTTGACATTGCACTTAACATCTAACATTAAGTATTGATTAAGCAATTATATAGTATTTAGTATTACGTAACATCAAGTATTTATAGTTGTCCAATGTCCCTAGTTTTCATTCCCTCTTATCCCCAGAAGGTGAGCTTTTGCAACAACATTTTAGTAAATTGTGTGATTGGGATAGAGTTTGAATGTGTGAACCATGTTCAGAAGTGTAAACAGAAGCTTTTTGTGTATCACCTAATTTTTGATCCATGGAGGAGTCAGTGTCTTGCTAATCTGAAATCTGAAGTCTCTGCTAGAATAGAGAGTGGTATGCAGCTAGTTGAACAGGTCTTGCTGATGTTAAGAATTCTTTTCTGTGTTCCGTAACCTCTTCTGCTGTATTGGTTTAGACTAGATTGAAGATTCGGCTCTCTGCGTATTTGGGATGTTCGTGTTTTTATTATGGTTGATATTTTGTCTTCAGAGATGATGATGTACATTAGGTGGCATAGGCCTGCTACGCCACATGCTCTAGGAATGGTCTGGTTTGTCATTTAATATCATCTCAACAAACTACTTTAACATAACTTTGCAAGAAGTGAACTGATGGGAAGTTGTTTTATCGCATATAAGATCCAGAATGCATGTTATTTTATGAACTGTGAACAGCTTCCTAGGGTTGTACCAAGCACAGCATGCAC
>JAOBRC010696005.1:0-10467 GCA_027575255.1 Scolionema suvaense | reverse complement strand
CCCGGAGCTTAAAGGAGAGTGGCTGCACTGCATACTGTAATTCACCCGGCACTTACAAAATCCTGGGCCGAACCCTGTTCAAGGAAAACTCCGACCCCAAAACAAGTTGTGCTCGGCTGTTAAACATGACCATGAAAATCCCAAATATCAACTCGAAATTACAAATATACCATAAGAAGCCCCAGAAGATGCCCACCGTCTTCCGTGCACATAGCTGTATAATGAGCAGCTGAGATTGGCAGTTATATGGTTCACGAATTTTCCATGTCAGCCAGCTAATTCATTGATATCCAGTACAAAAGATTCATTGAAGTTCTGATGTGCTTTTAAAATGGCAGTTTGAATTGTGGCGAAACAGCGAGACGAAGCAAGTTATGGCTGCCAAGGTCAGGCAGCCAGCTGAGAGTGTGGTGATAACCTTCCAGATTTCATTTGAACAAGTGTGTGTTGTAGGAAATAGAACTCACTATTGATCATAGAATTGCTGTTTGATTTGAGCTAGGGTCACTTTCTTTTTGATCAGGGTTTAAGTTATCTTTCTGTAGTTATGTTTCAGTAGGTATCCTGTGCCGTCTTGATAACCTATATTAGAGTCTTTGCATGACAACCTCTAATTTTTTCAGATGGGATATGATTCTCGAAGGAGCAGTGGCCGTGCAAGCACTTGCTCATCAGTGTATGAAAAACAGACATATGTTGATGGACAACCAGAAGGGGTACAGGAAGCGAGACTTGTGTCTGTGAGTGACGACGATAAAAAGGACCTCTCGTTCACAACTGAAGATAAGAGCAGCTGCTCGTTGGATGGTATGTCTCAATGTTTTGGTTGGTCTTCTACTGATGCTGTTGTTATGCTTGGAAAACTATGTTGTACCTTAACCCTATTTATACCGGGCTTTTTTGGCTGGTGTACTACCGGGGGGAGGGGGAGGCAGGATTAGGCCGGATTCCGCCACCCTCCCCGAAGTCAAGTACTTGTTAGGCCATGAAATATATCCTGTGCTTTAAAACAATCTTTTATGAGTACTATAAACTAAAAATGGGGCCTTGGGAGTTCCTAGAGGTACCTCAGCTTTACGTTTTGTCATTTTGACGAAAATCTTCCCTGAGATGTTTTGTCACCTGCAGTACGTCTTGCAATCGTTCATTACCCACCAAACTCATACATCTTCTGAATTAGTCTGTTAAGAGTACAATAAAACTTTTATGGTGATTTCAAAAGGTATACTTGAGCCACAGCAAGAGATTGAAGTGAAAGATTGGCCAGAATTTTGAGAGATTTTTTCGCATGTTTGGACGTAAAGCCCAAAAAAGCTCATTTACTGCGATACCCTGTAAAAGCTGATTGGTACAACCAAGATTAGGTGACGTGTTTATGTATCTGTAACTTAAGGTATTGTGTTCATTTGTCATAGAGTCAGAAGAGGATATCGAATCTGCAGGAATGAAGCTGTTTATAGAAAACTTCAAGGCCAGGCAAGTGTATTTTTACTTTATTGTCCGTGTATTCTGTATGTATACAGGTTTATTTTTTGAATGCTGCTTGTTCAGATAGTTCCAAACATCTTGCGAACCAGTGAAACGGGCGAGCCTTAGCACATGTTAATGTGGAACAGGAACATGGCACGTAAAACCTGTTTTTATTATCTGACATGAATGCATCTCAATTATACGTATCACTGACTTCTTAATCTCATGTACAGGAAATGAATGTGCTACAAATTTTTCTAGTACTCGGGTGCAGGGTACAGCTTCCATTCTTAAATATACTTAGCAGTGCCACAAAAAAATTCTGATATGATTTTTGGGTGCAGATCTTATGCACACAAAAGCAGTCAGTGCTGTCAAATGAGGGCTGTATTAGGCTCTGGTATAGTATTATGTCTGGTTCAGTACGGTAAAGCATGTCCAAGTGGGTCTCTGACAAAGCCCTTGAAAAAAGCCCTGGAGAGATCTTTGTGAAAGGTGATACAACTCTGGGGACGGTACATGCCAGCAAAGTGCACAAATTACTGGAAGTACTGTAAAAGAAGAGTGTACCACATTAGAAATGTATTATTGGATAGATTTGTCCATGGCATGAATACTTTCTTTGCACTATGCAATAAAGTCGGATTAAGCTTCAGAACACAATTCAAGATCGAGTTTCTACCATCGTTTTCCGGTGGTAGAAAAATGCTTCGATAAATGCCTGTGGCGACCATTACTGTGGTTGTTGCCATGCAAAACCAAATGAAAAGAACGAATAGCTTGAATATCCGTCTCAATTCTGCAAGAACCAGTGATCTTATATCTTTTTAAGAATTGTAGACTGTGAATTGGTATACGTAGAGGAGATTGATTGTCCAAAGTGAATTTTAAGAGGTAATTTCACTGGCCCAGGTAATAATAATCATAGCTTTCGCTTGCCGCATTCCAGATAAAAGAAAAGCGCCAAAGGCACAAGGGTTGCTTAGATTTTCTGATGCGTGGAGTCGGACATTAGGGGTGAAGTTGTACTTTTAATGGGACTGTCTATGATTTCGAGAGGTTGCTTAAAATGCAGCTTTCAAATATATGGAGATGAGCTAGTCTGTTTCGATATGGTATGCCACTGAAATACCTAGCTTATCTTGAAAACGTTCTCATGGTACCTTATTTCGTTAAGAAGGCGTTAAGAAGTTAATTTCAGATTGATTGTAGAGTAAATATTCAGAATCTTGGCATACACTCCTAATGAATTGTATCTGCAATATTTCAATCTACCCATCTATTCTGGAGAATCATTCATATAAACTGTCTTAATCCATAAGTTTGAACGTCACATTGGCTTTTGGCTTGCTTGGCTATATTGAGATTATTCCCATTGCAGGATAAGCATTGTCAGTTGCTTTTTGATTGGCATTCTTTTCTTAGTTTTAAATTATGTTGAACACGTCGGGTTTCTATGAAGCAGTGGAGCTTTCCAACCATGTATCGTGTATAGAAATTTGTCCTCAAAACTTAGGTTCCTAGTACTAGGGATTTTAACATTGCTTTTTTCAGCATTAAGATCTTTCCATTAAAAACAATATGTGCATGGCTCAAGAAATACATTGTGAAGCACTTGAAATCCTAAAAAACCAATGCTCCTGTGAAGTAATAAATTTTAAAGATGGTCAGATTGCAGCATCACAGTTTTCTTGTGCAATCAATTGTGAAGCAAAACTATCGTGGACCAGTTTAATGTTGTCTCTCGTAATAATGTAATAAAACCGCATCAGTTATCAGCTTTGTGTATTCTTTCTTCAAAGGCCCATTGTGAACTATCCTGTCAAGCATGTGTGTGGATTCCCTACTGATGCTGTTATAGTGTCAGGTACATAGTTAGTGAAAATTTTACGAAGAATTTTCCTCTCGCTGCTCCTGCTAAGATCCTGAATGGTACTAGCAATTTCATCATAGTGTAGCCCCCTCCCCTTTTTTAAGAGGGGGATTAGAGTATAGGACTTTTTTTGTAAAAAGGGGGTGATACAAGCATATCCTTATCTGTGAACTATTGAAGTCATAGATTGAGAACATTTGAAAATGTTTTCATAAACGTGGTTCTTTATGGCAGTTCAGTCTCACTCGAAACAGAATGAGACCCCTCTGCACACAATTGAAAATGTAAATTTATCATTGAGACAGAGAAAACCATTAAATTTGGTATAGGAAAATTTTTAAAAGGAGGGCGGGGGACAAAATGGAGGGATGGGACCCCTCTGCACACTATGTTCATTGTGGACCATGAGAAGACTCCTTTTGGATTGAAACGTGAATTATCAGAAGGAATGTTTAGCGTTTGCTATATAGGCTCATGTCCCCAAACTCTGAAGACCAAACTCTCAATATAAGCAGATTTTGTTCCTGAAAATATTAGAGAGCTTATGCAAACTGACATGGTGACATTGACACTGATCTTCAATAATCGATTCGAAAATCCAGCGTCAATGTCAATGCAACCTGTTTTTCACAGTTATGCAGAAAGCACTTTGACACTGACATTTGTTCATTCCACAATGTTTTTGAACCAGCAGAAGGCACAAAGCAACTTACACTACAAGACTGGACGCGGAAGTGCTGGGTTCAGCTCTGAAACAACTTGTCTTATGTTTGAGTCTTTGATGTTCCATGCAACACCAAGTTTTTCAATTGAACAGATCTTGTTGACATGCATGGTTTGTCTTCGTAAACTTAGGATTTGTTTACATTCCTCGAAGCACCGACGTCACAATCGAACAAAAATCCTTGCAATTTGATTGGTTGTTATTGTGTTCGACTTTGATGAAGGCGTCTTGCGAAGTTGAGCTTTGCAAATTGGCATTGGGATTTCTCCGCTTCTGCTAACGTCAAAGTGTCGAATAGAACGTCAATTCCAACAAAATTGCAATGTCAATGTCACGATGCCAGTTTGCGTAAGCTCTCTGTTGCATTTTAGTGACCTTTTCAAATAAACTATTTTGCAATTAACTCCTTCTTTTAAAACTCAGGTTTGTGTTTTTTTGGAAATTTATATATTTCAAATAAACTGTTTTGCAAGTAAGTCCTTCTTTAACCCTATTCGTACTAGTTGTTGGGTGGTTGGGGTGGGTCAAAGTTGCCCGCAGAAATTTGAAACGTTAATAACTTTTTTTTAAGTGCTTTAATGGTAGCGGCTCTTTATGACTTTTCCTAGTACCGTAATTATCTGAAAGAGCACCCCGGCCTAAATGAGCACACCCCTCAAATGAGCGCCCCTCTTGACAGCTGAGAAATTTAATGAGTGCCCCATCTTAAATTAGCGCCCCCCTCAAACCAGGAAAGGGGCGCTCATTCGGAAATTCGTAATATATGATGTGCATAGGCGTTCACTCGGATAGTTTATAAAAATGGCAAACAAGAAAAGAATTATCTTCAGCCAGATATTCTTTTTTTTTTCCTTTTATAAGAATGGAGTTAACAAACATATTCTGTAATGATTCACTATTACTTGTACCTACTTTGCATTTTTTGTAATGAGCGCCCCGGCCTGAATGAGCTCCGCCTCAAATGAGCACCCCCTCTGAAAGGTATAAAATTAAATGAGCGCCCCGGCACTCATTCAGACAATTACGGTATTTGGTATAGATTCAGAAAAATGGTAGAAAAAATTTGCTGCAGGTACCGTCTGCGGGTGGCACGCCCATTTAGGTTGGTGACCTGGCATAACCGGGGAGGGGGGTCAAATTTGCCCACGGGCCCTTGAATTGGACCGAATATAATATGTTTGTACCTTGGCACCTTAAATCTATTGAGCCACTTCATTTTGATTGTTTAACACCAAAAACAGCATCCAAATCTGAATTAGGGCAAAGAATGCCAGAGAAGAAGTTTCAATGCTACATTTTCTCAATTTTGCAGTTTTGTTGAAAGTTGATCCTCACCTCACCTCACCTCACCTCACCTCACCTCAAGCAATCTAGAACTCCTAATATACTAGCCTGTGAGTTGGAAATGATTTTATTGCAATGTATACACCCTAAAGAACATATTTGCTAAGTTTTGTGATTATTGGGGCATTATTTTCCTTTTTAGGGTCAATTTAGGGCTGCGGGCAATTTTGACCCCCTCCTCCGGGTTATGCCATCCACCAAAAAGCCCGGTATTAATACGGTTAAAAACTCTGGTTCGTGCTTTTTTGGAAGTTTAAATATTGCAAATAAACTGTTTTTCAACTGAAACCTTTTTTAAGAACTCTGGCTTGTGTTTTTTTAGAAATTTATCTATTTCTTTTTAAATTTACAATATGTGCAGTGTTCAGCAGGCGTCCCCAAGCAAAACCTGCATAATTTATAACTTTGCTGTTTATGGTGCTTAAAAGCAATTTCAAGATTTGTTCGTCACTTCTTCATAAGTTTGGGTGGGGAACTTAATGGTAATATTAGTTATGTATTGACCATGTGCCTTGGATGAATAAAATCGTCACTTCCCTTGCCTGCGTGTGGCAATTAGTTGTCGTTAGAATTCCTAATTTGTTTGTTCTGAAAATATTCAAGGATCCGTTTGTCGAAAATAGCTGTTGGTAATGTTGAATTCACTTGATGAATTAAAGGTCTTCTCTCGAATTGAAGATTCATTCTCTGCTAATCGCTTCACTTTCATTTAGTGCTAGGTTTTACATTTTTAGACGAAAATCCGCATCAAATGAGATCTTCGTCACCTGGCCACAATTTCGTCACTTACTCCTAACCTTGACATTGGAATATTAACCCTTCCCGTGGCGAGCCTAGAAGCCGTTTTTCACCAGATTTGGCCCTTTTTGGAGATAGTTTTTGAAGGGGTTGACTTCATTGGTTAGGGTTTCAACTGGAACCATAGGAATCATAGGTGTCCAGCTACAGTAGGGGTCCCAGTTCAAGTTAATCCCCTCCCCATGCCATCCCGACTATATTCGGGATCGGCATGGGAAGGGTTAAACAAGCTTGGGTAGAATCATTCATCCGTCAAAAATTTCATGACTCAGTAAAAAATTTGCTGCTTTCGCCCGAAAAAGTTTCCCGTGCAGAGATTGTCTATTAATTTGTAGCTTCTTTCATGCATGTGGTGGTGTTGTTTCAAGAAACTAGGTTGGTCTGTGTGTTATATAGGTCATTTTCATACTTTACTATGTATTTCTATCTTATTCAGGTTTGGTCCCAATCACCCAAATTTTTATCCAGGATCTCTCCACAGTGCTGTTCAAAGTGTCTCAGACTCAAATGGGATATTTGTAAGTTTCTACATCCTACAGATATGATTTTATTTTAGGGTTTTTTACTGTGTCTGTGTTAGTGACGTGCTTTGCAGCTGCCCTTAATGTATGCCCGTATGAAGCAAAATTTCAAACTACTATGGTCTGGTTTTGTTGCAAATTAAACTAGTTTCCGCCATGCAGACATTCTGCAATTACCAGCTACCCTTGATTTTTTGGGCTGGTTCCATTACTCTGGTTTAATGAAATTTACCGAAGTTGTTAACTACAAACTAATGCCTTGCTTTAATGCTTCTTGATTTTTAGTTCCTGTGCACTACTTAGCTAAAGCTTAAACTTTTATGGCCCCTACTTGTTTTTTTTTTTGTCATTTTGGACAGTTGTTATTTAAGAATAATTTTGTATAATAACGATTGGCTACACTAATCTTGCTTCTCTCGTTCACTACAGATCCACCAGATTCCATTCCCAAAATAAATTCCCATGCAAATTTGTGGATCCGACCACACAAAATTGAGTAGGAAGTAGGGTTATGGCTTGTCCTAAAAAGTATGATCCTAGCGAATCAACCATTGCACTTATTGTTTACTTACGTTATTCTCAATGCAGTTCGTCTATACCCCTAATGCCCACCGATGTCTGTGCTATGATTTTCAGAGTTCAGAAAGAAGACTTGCGAATGAAAGCACTTGCAGCCTTATCTATAAAATGGCAGAGTTGCCTGTGCTACGATTTTCAGGGTTCTGATAGAAGCCTTGCGAATGAAAGCAAGCAATAATGTGCAGCTTATAGAAGGCGTTAAGCAGTTGTTTTCTGCAGGGCCTGATACCTAGAAAATGCCACCTCCACCTGCAGTTATCAAGCCCCGCCGCCTATGTGTTTGAGACGCGACCCCACCTATAGATCAAAGTTGTGCTGTACAAGATTTGCTGCAATAAAAGTCATCATTGTAGCATGAACCAAAGAACATCTGGATGGAAAAGCAGTGATACGCATGAAACAAGGAAAGTTTACTATAGCGTATCAATCTATTTGACTAGCTATCTCTACTACAGAACTTAGGTTAAGATGGACTATGTCAACCCCCGCGTACAAAAATTTTACCTGCGCCATATTTATTCTGCAACCCTCAGCGCAAATCCAGACTTAGTTCAACCCCCACATTACACATATTTGAATATTGCCCAACCCCCCAGTAGGATGGAAACCATGCACTAGATCAGTTAGCAAGTTTTCATTCCCAAATTGGGATAATTTATTGTAGTCCTTGTTACGATAATTGAGAGTCATCCAAGACCTGAAGAAAACTGTCTGTTGTGATTGTTGTAGTTGTTGTTAACAAACCTGACGGATCGTACATAAACAGAAGATGAATTGGCATTTTCTATTATTTTACAATTCCCAAAACAAGCCTTGCATAGTGCGTGTGGTTTCGATGACTTTTTGCTTTGACTACTTAACATTCATCAGATCATAATAATGAGGAGTTAGTAATTGATGGTGATCAAGTACTATTTGCTCTGGAAGAGGTTTTATAAGATAAAATGTAGGACGTATTAGATCAACATATCAACTTGCTCTCTGCTTCTCGATTTTTCTTTTCAGACAAAACCTTTCTTAATCTGCTTGCTCACCTGCTCAATTTTTTTCAGACAAAGCCTATCTTAATGTACTTTCTCTCACCTGTTCAATTTGTTTCAGACAAAGCCTATCTTAATGTACTTGCAACATGATGCCAATGATAACACAGATATATTTGCCAGGTAGGTACTGATTTCTAGATCTCTCTCTGTAAGCCATTAAGGAAAACCGGTCCAAAAATTGATCTAAAAAAAAGCATATGACACATTTATTTTTGACAGATTGTCAAGAAAGACAGCATACGAAGCAAGATAGAAAGGCACACAAAACAAATATTTTGACAGATAATCTTGGGAACTTTACGGATGGCCAAAGTTAAAACTTGCTGGTGTATTGCTTACTGGTTCTGCGTTCTGTCATAGTGGGATATAATCCATTTCTTCAGTTCAGTTCATAACAAGTGTGGAGAACATCTGCACTCAAGTTACACTGGTATATCCACGACTATTGACACTTTTGGAAATTTACGACTTAATTCATGATCACTCGGCATTGTATTGCAATGCTGAGTTATGTTTAAGGTAATTATTTCGCATCAATATTATCTTGTATAATTATTTTCCGTTGAAATCTTACAGCCTTGTGATTCTAGTTTGCAGCCTTTATTTAATTGATTGTGATTGTCAATAGGATTTGAAATTTCATTTCTCTCCTATGTCAGGGAGGTTCTTTGCTCCGACGGTTTTCTCGATTACACTGCTCAAAAGTTCCTTATCTGGGGATGGAATATGACTTCTGGAGCCAACAGACATGCGTAAGTAAAATGTGATTCTTTTTTAGGTTCATTTTTATGTTTTGCTCAACAATGTGAATGATGGGTTTACTACGACTACTACGACTGTTCTGAACTTGCGCGGTAAAATGATGTAAAAATTCATGGGAAACAATGCTGTAAATGACCGAATAAGCGCCCCTTTTTAATCAAAATAGTTTTATAAGCGCCCCGGCTCGATTGGACGCCCCTGCTTGATTAAGCACCCCCTTAAAAATTCACTTTTTAAATTAGCGCCCCGGGCGCTTATTCGGTCATTTAGGGTACCTCAAATATGCCTCCCCCAGAATAGCATTAGACCCGTGTGGGAGTGCAAATCTGCATGCCTTCTTTGCTCTCTCCGCACCCCTACTTTTGTAAAAATCTTTGCCTCATCTGAGAAATATTTTACAAAAGAAAGACTTAAATTTACCTATGTTTGCACATGCATGTTTACTGAAGTTCCCTGGATTTTTCTAGCAGTACCCCAAAGATTTCCCAGATGCAAAAGTCCACCGACTTTCTGCGAAGACGACCAAGATGAAGATGAACATTTGATAATTTGCATGCCTACGTTGAAATATTGCATGCCTACTTTCAACCGTAGTAAGACCACTGGAATAGATGCCTTTCCTGGAATGAGGAAAGTTGATGCTGAAAAAGTTCTCTGAATTTGCCATGGAATCTGTGCTGGCAGGCTAATCTGGGCTCATTTTCATGTGAAAAAATACATTTCCATGAGTCGCCTTGGCAACAGCTATCTAGCAGAGACTAAGGTTCATATCGGCCAATCAAAGTTTTGAACTATTTTCACTCTTCTGCTTTCGTATATTTAGCCTTTCACAAGTATTTTTTAATTTAATATCATCAAGAAAATATTTGGTTTGGGGTGTGCAGTGCATTTTGTATCTGCCTGGGACTGTTTCTGAACTGTAATGACATCACATTTTTTGCATTACCTGTTACTCAAATAGAATTGTATGTTTGACTGTAATGCAAGGTTCATGTTAATTGCCTCCGTATTTCAGAAGTTATTACCAGCAAAGATTTTAAATATAGCATCTATCCATCACCCCCGAAGTCACCAGATATCAGACTGAAAATGCCTCGTAGTAATAGAGATAGCTAGTTTTTCCAGCTGCTAACAAAGAGCTTTTTATTGATTGATGAAGTCCATGACAGAATAAACGTTTTACTGTAAAGAATTTGCGTATAGATCGAAGTTGTTTAACAAGGGTATTTTACAAGTTACTTTATATCTGTAAAGCTTCAGCCACATGGCAAAGTCATACATCGATAGTGATACGATAACAAAGATCTTGACGTACGGTTACGATGATTATCCCATCATGCTTGTGTTAATGAA